>JAHWFP010222744.1:23274-88179 GCA_023313725.1 Lithobius niger | reverse complement strand
TGTTAATGACAACAATCAAACCGTTTGGTTTCCACAGCATTTTGTTGCTGTTGTTGTTGTTGGGACTCTGCCCTCACTTATGGTGTTGTTGTTGTTGTTGTTGTTGCTGTTATTGTTGTAATGCTGCCGTCACTATTACAGATGTGAAGCAACAAAATCAAGCACATCAAGCTATAAGCATGAAATTAGGTACACAAGTCATTCTTAGCAGTACAAATCAAACTAACTGTGGAATCCCCGTGGGATACCTCCAAAGCCATCCAGTGCCCCTGTGGTGCAACATACCCTGCCTCTGTGTAACTGATGACCAACAAATTCTGGCTAATCATGGTAAAAGCTTGAATTGTGGAACGCAAGTCGTTCTTAGCAATACACATCGGACCAGCAATGGAATTTCCCCCATGTAATACCGCTCCAGCCCACCTCCCCAATGGCCCCTCTGCGCCCCCTACCTGAGGCTTTACCAACAAATGTTTGCAGGTCGAGCTAAAAGCATGAAATTTGATTTACGAGTCATCCTTAGCAGTACAAATCGAACTAGTAGATGAACCCCTTCGAGATATCCCAATGACCCAGCACTGCCCATGCCGCCTGACCAACAAATTCTTGCAGATTGAGCTAAAAAATAAAATATGGTACATAAGTCATTCTTACCAGTACAAATCGAACCAGCCATGTTATCGATCCCCATGAAATATCTCCCAATGCCCAAACGCTTCTCCGTCCCTGAGGATTGACCAACAAATTCTTGCAGATCCAGTTAAAAGTATGAATTTTGGAACACAAGCGCCAGTGCATGTGCCAGTAGGGTAGTAATGCGATATTCAGTTACACATATATACCCCCACTTCTGGTCACGTGATAAAATGGGGGTAATCATTCACTTCCGATCATCTGTTTAAAAGTGGGGGTGTCACTTCCATTTTTCGTCAATCTGGAGGAGGGTGGAAAAGTGCTTTTTACTATCTGTTTTCCGTTTTTCATCGATCTGAAGAAGGGTGGGAAAGTACTTTTTGCTTCCTCCTATGATGTCACTTCCGGACACATGATCAAAGTGGAGGTAATGATGCACGTCAGTTCCGGATTTTTCGTCAATCTGGAGGAGGATGGGAATGTGCCTTTTGTTACCTTTTCATTCTTCATCAATATGGAGGTGGGTGGGAAAGTGCTTTTGCTACCTTCTATGACGATACTTCCGATCACGTGATCAAAATGGGGTAATGTGATGAAAGTTGGGACATCACTTCCGGTTTTCATCAATATGGAGGAGGGTGCCTTTTGCTACCTTTTTTCGTTTTTGTTGATGTGGAAGATGGTGGGAAAGTATCTTTTTTTTCTTTTTTGTGGAGAGGATTACACGAAGGGTACAGCCTGGGGAACCCACATCCCGAACTGTTTCGCTGTAAAACGGACAGTCAGTTCTCGAGTTATCACGGTGGCTCAACTTGCCGAAATTCGAGGTACCCGATTTCCGGGGTGGGCTACATGTAGGGCATGGCCCAAGGAAGTCAAATCCCGAACGGTTTCGCTCTAGGACCGACAGTTCCCGAGTTGTGGGCATATTTAGGATTTTGGAACTGTGACAATTTATTTTTTTCAGTGGCCAAAATTATTTTGACCGGGCCAACTGATAGGCGAGGCCAAGTGCGGGCAGGGTATCATGCATGGGGGTCAAATTTAATCCATTTTGCTCTAGGACCAACAGTTACCGAGTTTGGGCATTTTAAATAATTTCGGAAATTGAAACTGAAACCTGAAAATGGCGGCATTTCCGGTTCCGGGCCAAGATGGAGGCATTTCCGGTTCCGCTTCCAACAGGATGTGACGTCATTCACAATGGTGGCACTTCCGGTTTACATAGGGGCGACCATCTTGTCTGTCTATCCTCAGTCTGCCAAATCGCATTTTCCTACTACTCACTTCCTGTTGTGACATCACTTCCTGTATGATGTCACTTCCTGTTATGACATCACTTCCTGTATGATGTCACTTCTTGTTATGACATCACTTCCTGTTATGACGTCACTTCCTGTTATGATGTCACTTCCGGTTATGACATCACTCCTTGGATTTGTCGTAAGTTTGTGTTTTGTGTGATATTAAGGATATTAGTCGTAGTGACGCGGTGAGTTTAGGTGATATTGAATAACCTTTAAACAATCAATTGTTATTATTAGTGGAGAGTGTTTTGAACCAAACTCTGATGTACTGAGAGTTATAGTTGATTTTTAAAGTACATTTTTATAAGTTTACACCCATAACTGTTACGGTCAGTCCAGTGAGTTAAGTGTCAAAACAAAATTCGAGAAAATTCAGTCCAGATGTATTTCTGGACTCGAACACATGGCCTTCCAGCCTTGGTGCAGTTGGGCAGGGCTACATGCACCATATCACAGGTGCAACTTCTGATATGGAGCATATAGCCCTGCCCAACTGCGCCAAGGCTGGGAGGCTGTATGTTTAAGTCCAGAACTGCATCTGGACTGAATTTTCTTCGTCGGATCGTTCCTTGTATAGGGAAAATATTTCCCATGATGCATCACACCAATAAAGGTGGCACGGTTCCAAAAATAAAAAAGTTGGCACAGTTCCAAAAAAAATATTTTTTTTTGAGGAGGGCCCTATATAAGGCGAGATCAGACGAGGAAAATTCAGTCCAGATGCAGTTCTGGATTCGAACACACGGCCTCCAACCCTGGTGCAGTTGGGCAGGGCTACATGCACCATATGAGTAGGGAATCTCCACTACTGGCTCCCCTCTCGGGTGATAGTAACTCCCCTCTAAGGTGGCAGTAACTCCCCTTTATGGGTTGGTAGTAACTCCTCGTTTGGGTAGTAGTAACTCCCCGTGTAGGGTCCAGAAATAAATTTTTTTTAATTTCCATTTTTTGTTGGTCCTACGTAAGGAATATTCATTTTTTTAATGTGTGTCTGCTAAATTCTAATTCGTCTTTTTTAGGAGCTCCAATTTATCTCCTCATTGTTTTCTCGTGTTTTTTTTTGAAAATTATTTCGTATATAATAAAAGAATAATAATAAAAGGAATGAACGATTTTTCTTTCAAGAAAAAGAAAATGAATTCAAAAGCATCGTTTACGTGTGCATACTGTGGAAAGGTCTACGCAACTCAGCAAGATTTGATCCATCATCTTCCCAACCATCGATCCGATCTTCGCCCAGAGTGTTTACTCTTCGAAAACGAGTTAAAAGATATTGAAGGTGAAGTAAGGAACAAGTTGGTACATGATGATACGCACCAAATTTATTTCCGCAAAATTGAATGTCTCGATTCATCTCGAGCGCTCAGTATACTATATTGTCCGCTTAAATATCTTATCACAACTAGCTTGGATCAACTGACCAATTGTAAATTTCAACTGTGTTTAGAGGCAGATTTTACCATGGATTCCGAAACAGTGCGAGCCTATTTCTTGTCTCTCTATACAGCCATTTACAACGAATCTGATGTGTCAGAAATCTTGGAGGATGCTTGCAAAAAAATACAACAGTCAGTTGAAACTTACAAAGAAAGAGGCAGTGGTTGGCGCTTTTTGAAAGTTTGGAGTATCACCGTAAAAGTGGTAAAAATCCATCCTTTCCATCTAGTTCTTTCTTACCCTTGCAGAGTGCATTACGCAAGAAAAGCAAAGTTATAGTGAATGTGGAAAATTCTGACGAAAAGTGCTTTCTATATTCCATTTTAGCCGCTAAAATGAAGTGCTGCGAAACTGAGGTTAAATATTACGAACCCTTTTTGAATACTGTAGCCCATACCTTGCTGAAGTTCCCCGTGACTCTACAACGAATTGATTCCTTCGAACGAGCCAACAATTTGTCCATTAACGTAATTTCGTACAAAGGTTCGATAGGATTACATCCGGTGAGAGTGAACAAAAACATGAAAGGAGAAGTAATTGACGTGTTACTAATAGCCGACGAAAAATGAAATAGTCATTACTGCAGTATCCTCGATATTGATAGGCTACTCTGATTTCAAGGTGCTGGAACACATAGAAAATTTTACTGTCGTAACTGCTTCGCGGTCTTTACTAAAGAACGATCCATGATGGAGTACATCGGTAAATGTGTGAGAATGAATAAGGAGCAAGTACTTACTTTCCTATCACCTAGTAATAACACGTTAAAATTCCAACACTATGACAGACGTGATCTTCATCCATGGATAATTTACGCATATTTCGAATGTATGCTCAGACCCGTACAAACTAGTAGCGTTGATTCACCTTTCACTTCGTCTACTAAAGTCAGTTTGCATTCACCTAGTAGTTTTGGATATGTGGTTGGCCCTGAAAATGAAATTGTGAGTCAAAAATTCTACCTCGGTGAGGATGCGGTGGATAAGTTTTACGAATGTATGAATATCGAAATTAACAAGTTTGCCAGTATTGCGGCCAAAACCTCTGATGATGAGTGTCAAAGATGAAATTCAGTTCTTGAAAGCTGACACTTGCTACTACTGCAACAAAGTCGTGCTTACAGATAATCTCTCATTAGAGAAAGTGAGAGATCATTGCCACTACACGGGAAAGTTCAGAGGTGCTTCTCACGTAAAATGCAATCTGGATGCAAGGAGCATAAATACTATCCCGATTGTCTTCCATAATTTAGAAGGCTACGATATGCATCTACTAATTTCTGTGGCAAAAAACTTCCCTTCGGGAGTGGACGTTCTTGCTAGAAACACCAAGCGTTTCATGAGTACGACTATTACGAGATACTTTTGCTTCAATGATAATAGATTTTCGTTAAGGATGCGTTTTTTAGACAGTTATAATTTCCTATCTCCGTCGCTGGAAACTTTAGCTAAAACCACAAGAAAGATCGACCCTTCAACATCTTAAAAACTGCTCTTGAATCAGTGGATTGGTTCGAGTTGGGAGAGGTCTCAGATTTATTGACACAAAAAGGCCACTACCCATATGAGTACGTGCAGTCTATGCACGTTTTTAAACGGCTGAGATGGCTGGCATCACGGTGAAAGAATTTGTATGCTTGAAGGCAAAAATGTACTCAGTTTTAGTAGGGGAAGAGAGTATTAGAAAGGCTAAAGGGATTAGTAAAGCGTTTATCCAAAAAAGTCTCAGTCACGAAGACTACAAAAAAGCACTATTTTCTAAAACATCGTCGAAAGCCACGTGGATGAGCATTCAAGTAAGGATCATCAGCTCGCTACGGTTGACATTACAAAATCTTCCGTATCTCCTTTCGACGATAAGAGATTTGTGTTGGATGATGGAATAAATACGTTAGCGCACGGTCACTACAAAACGGGTATAGCGCATGATTTTATAGACGGTATAATCGATCCGATGGAGGATGAAGAAGCTGAAGAGGAAGCTTCGCTGGAGAAAGATGAGGAGGAAGAAGCATTAGCCACTGAAATACCAAAACGAAGCAAAGAAGAAAAAATAGTGGCTAATAAGAGGAAAAGAGCCGCCGCTGCTCGTAAGAAACGTGCGATAGAAACTGTCGAACAGAGAAAAGCTAGGTTGTAGAAACGTGCGACAGAAACTGTCGAACAGAGAAAAGCTAGGTTGGAGAAAATTTCTGCTGCTTTTCGTAAAAAACTTGCGACATAAACTGTCGAACAGAGAAAATCTCGGTTGGAGAAAATGGCCGCCGCTAAAAGAAGAAAATTAATATGCAGACGAACTGCTAATATGATCTATTGTACTTAAAAATCAAGTAGAAAGTATTTAAAAAGATAAACTGCAAATGTTATCAGTCCAGCTATTAAATTTTGAATCATATTCCTTCCACTTAACGAAGTAGAGCATTTTCCCATCTGTACCTTTCTTTCGTCCTAATACTTTCGCCACTAAAAATAAATCGGGGGACGAGAGTTTTTTGAATTTCTTGTTCGTAGAAACCTCCGAGCACCGGTTCGTTCAATTCGTCTTTTAATAGATAAGTAACAGGTTCGGTTTTTCGGACTTTACGGATTGTGAAAACTTTGTTAGTAACATTTTGTAAATAACTTTTATCAAAAATTTTCTTAACTTTAGAAATTCGACTGTGTTTCCTACAACAAATTTGGGTTTTTTCAACGATTGTTTAGTTTTAATTTTCAGTGACGATTCGTGACGTCTGGTTACTTCCCTCGGTTTAATTTAAATGTGGAGTGAACCGTGTCATTGTATCGTGAAACTAACTCATCAATAATGTGTATCCATTGGTAGTTCCCCTGCTTGGTGAATTGTTTCCACATGCGAGTTTTCAGCATTCTGTTGAAACGTTCTACAACTCTCGCTTTCTTCTCAGAGTAGGTAAAGTACAGGTTGATGTTGTGACACTTAAGGAGCGCTTTAAAGTTTTTATTGTAGAATTCACTACCTAAATCAACTTGTAAATTTTTAGCGGGTGTCGTTCCTTCGAGTATCTTTTTAAAGGCTTCCATAACGACTACACCGGATTTTGATTTAAGGGGAATGGCCCAAGAAAACTTGGACATGACGTTAATGCAAGTCAGTAGGTAATTAAATGCTTTATTAACGTTAGAGTAAGGTATCATTTCCACCAAGTCCACTTGCCATAGATCATTGAGACTCAGCACAATCACTTTCCACCTCGGAAAATGTTTCCGCGTCGGCGTTCGTTTACGAGTTGATCCATTTCGTTTTTTTTCTTCCCATTCCGAACTTGAGCTTCGTCCCCATGATTTTTTTTAACGATCGCAGCGGCTAATTTTTCTCTCCAAGAGGTTGAGGGATCCTTACGTACTTTTCGAGCTTTAGATATAAGAATTTCATCGGAGACTTGCCGTTCGTTTAAATTTGAGCTTTTTGAGTAGGCGATGTCAAGTTCTTTACACGCCTTATCCAGTTTATTTATTCTAGAATCCCCTCTAGCTAATCTCTGGTTTAGTTTTGTTCCTGGTCCGCAATATTGATATCCAGGTAAATGTACTTCTACCGTCTTCTTTTCCCAGCCTTGATGAAGGAAGCTTTTTTCGTTCTGCACACTTCGCAAAAGTAGACTTCCATGCTTCTGTTATTTTTTACGATGTAATAATAGTAGGCGGTGTGGATCGTTTACATTTCACGCAATACTTCAGCTTGGCATCTTTTTTTATTATACAAAATTTTTTTATCGTAGACCTAAATTCTGTTAGGCGTTCTTTTTTTCTCTAGCGGTGGTGACCCATCGTTGTTCCAATTCCGATAAAATTTCTATCATTTCGTTCCTGTGACCGTCGTGACCCGCTTGGGCTGACCCGTCTGGCCTCAGTCTTTCGACCAGATCATTAGGATCATCGTAGTACCTGTAATCACTCTGCTCCCAGTTTTTTTTTACCATACCAGTTCCCTTTTCTTCGTTTTCATGTCCTCCCAGATAGGACCGATTATCGACGCGTACTTGGCACTACGATTCGACTTAGGTTTTCAGTACCCGGATCGTTGTTTTGGTAGATAGCGTGCGTGTTTTTTAAAAGAGAAGCGTAACTCGCCTTGACTTCGGGAGCGTACGACGGTTCCTTCAAATCCTTAAAAACCAGCAAACTCCAAAGTCCTCGTCTTCCCGCGTACTGATTACCACCGACCACTATGTCGTTCTCGAATATTTTTACGGGTTTATTAGCGATGCTCATTTCTCCAGTTTTCATGTCGTATTGCAGTCCAAAGACAGGATCGGTCTCTTTGGGATTTTCGAAAAATTTCATCAGGAAATATTTCGCCGTTTGGCTTATGATTTGGCCAGCCAGGTAACAGACTATCCAAAGATCTGAGGGTTGGGAAATTTGGAAGTTCTGGAGGCGTCAACACGCATCTGTTTTGTATTGCCGAAAATGTGGGGGTGACTTTCAAACCTGTACTGATAGATGCGTATTCGGTTCGCGTAGCTGGAGTCGAGTATTCAGAAAGATTGGGATCTCGCGCTATCGGAGTTGAATGCTCGACAGACGTTTTCGGCGATTCAAACTTTCCGTCTCGTTCACCGAGGATTCCCACTCTTCATTATCTTTAGTCGTTTTAGTCGTTTTCTCGTTGGAAAACCAGCAATGGCTTTTGCAGGACTCGCTAGGGGTGGTGGATTAACAATGGTAGGTTTCAAAGTACTAACGACGGGTGTAAAAAATTCTTGTAAAGATTCGTCTTGATATCGTTCGTCCAAACGTTGAATAAAAAACATTTCCCGTAAACGTTTTTTGAGATTTACTATTTCACGTTTCTTTTCAATGTTATCTTTTTTCTTTCTTTTGTTTTTATCATCGAACGAAAACGTACGTTTATAACGTCCCTCGTTCAACGTTTTGTCGATCGATAAAAACCCGTACGGATCGTCCCAACACGTTCTACATAACGTTTTAAACTCTGGAAATTCCATGTCAGGAACGACCTGATTTTCGTACAAATGTTTCAGGTTTAAATCGACCAAGGGAAATACGATTAATAAATTGGCGTTATCTCTAACCACTTGTTTGGGAATTCTGGTGTAGGACTGACTGCAATAAAAAACGTCGGCGTTAGAATGACGGCCTTGAGCGAAGTAACGTTCTATGTTTTTTTGTTTGTCTAAAAGTACATCGTCAAAAACCACGAGATTACGAAACTTGGTGTCCAACGCCTCGAGAGGAATTAATCGTTTTGAGAGTCGTGAAAACTCGCGATCTCCCGCCCTACGGTTCCCTCAATTTCGGAAAATATGGACTGCAAAGCGGTATTTCGCTTGACACAGAGTTTTGCTGTACACCTATAATCTGTCATAATCCAACCATCCTTCATTACATATAAAATTAAACAGTAAGTTCGTCTTTCCACAGTTTGCCGGTCCTATAATCAGGCATCTGATGTTTGAAGGAAGAAATGGATGATTTTTGGGTTTCTTGATCGGCACGAAGAAATCGTAATTTTGAATATCCATCGTTTTTTCTTATTCAGAAATCAAACTCATAAAGTCTTTATCGGAAAATTTTTCGTTGAATGTATTAGATTCGACGACTCCGTAATCTACGTTACACCAAAGTTTTACGGTTCTGGTACCATCGTTGCTGATGTACACGGAGTTAATTTTACCACTAACTTCCGACAGGGGCATACTTCCGCACGGAGCCAAGTTAAACCATGTTGTTATACATCCACGTTCGGAGACATGGCGGATTATCCTACTCACCGTCTGCCTTTTGACAAAATGGGTAGCAGGTGGAAGCTGTATGCGAGTAATTTGGGTAACTGAACATCGTCAAAGAAACGGGTTTCTGCTCGTCAGTTTCAATTTCTAATTTTTCGCAGATGTATTTTTTAAGATTTTTCATCGTGGTTTGAGATTCGGGGGTCGACGGAGAAATTCATTCCTTACACCTGGAATCTTTGTTCAAAATGGGAGAACCTATCCCTTTTAAATCCTCAAATTCTACGGAAGGAGATAAGACTCCATTTTTTTAATTCGTCGCATTTTCCGTCTTAACTTCTAGAGAATTTGATTGCAACAGACTCGAAAGATTTCTTTACCAGGTAGAATGAGACATTTCTGAAATTTCTTATTCCTTTTGTTTATATATAAAAAAAATCGTCAAAATGCCGGTTAATAAATTTGGACAGTCTTTGAACCGAACGCAAAGAGATGTGAAAGGGTTTCCGGGTATAGGATTTATATTAGACCTGAACCATGATTACGACATGCAGAATACGCGACTGACTAAAGTCGGAGCTGCTACAGAACCCGAAGATGTTCTAATTTATTCCCAATTTACCGAATTAGAAAACGAAGTAAAAAAATTAAAGCCGGCGTAGGATTGAAGAAAGATGCGGATGAACATTTTAACGCTGAAAAGATAGATCCCGAAGATGCGGTGACTTATTCTCAGTTGACAGATTTAAAAAATTTAAAAACTATGTTGGACGAAAGTGCCGATGGTCAACTCAACGCGAAAGATAGACGAATCAATGATATGGCATCCCCTGCACTAGCTAAAGATGTGGCGAATAAAAAATACGTTGACGCGAAGCTTCTCGTCATAAACGAAGTGAAAACCAAACTCGGTTACGCTTTGAAGGAAGGTCTCGGTGGACTGCTCGATGCAGAAAGTAAGCGAATCAAGGACCTTGCATCACCCACACAAGCTAAGGATGCTGCGAATAAAGAATACGTCGACGCGAAGCTTCTCGGTATACACGAATCAGAAACCAAACTTGACAATGCCTTGATCATGGACTCTCGAGACATATTCGATGCAAAAAATAAACGAATCAGTAACCTGGCCCTTCGGATCCCCAAAAGCCCTTCGGAAGCTGTTAATAGAGACTATTTCTTCGAGGTCATTAGAGAAGCCTACAAAATAGACAAACTTCAAACAGCGTTGAACGAGGATGAGGATGGGGTACTCGATGCAAAAAATACATGAATCATATTTACGCTCCCTCCAACCGCGGAACACTACGTGGCTACTAAGGGTTACGTCGATAGTCGAATGGTTACTTTAAACATAGAAAAAAAACTCCCGCCAGACGTGGAGGAAGCAAAGAACCATTTAGAAAACGTTGGTTTTGTGATGGAAAGATATATAAATCCACGTATCAACTGTATAGTTACTTTACGCGGAAAGGTCACTTTTTCACGTGTATCAATAAATATCCTCGCCAATACTACTAATCAACATCCGGTTGGTATATCCTGGGAATGAGTATAACAAGTAGCGGAGACTATATATCTAGTTCAGACCCTCCAGATATAAAGAAAAGATACGGTGTTTAATAACTAAGTTTTTGGATTTGTCGAAAAGTATACCCAAAGACAAAGGATTTCAAGTTTATCTCAGTTTCGAGAGACTTCTCCAACCATCCACTTTAAGTATAACAGAAATACCGATCATCGTGCGCGATGGTAACGCCTGATAAGGCAAGCACAGAGGATAAAGATTACCAGATAGATATATACCTAACCAAGACTCGTTGTATAACATGGTCAAAGCAGAGACCATATACCAATCCATACGAAGAACAATGGGGATAACCGAGTTAAAGAACTAACCGTCTTAAAATATTTTCGTAATCATATCCCTTGCACAAGAAACTTAGAAAAAATAAACAGAAATGACCGCACAATGTTTGATCAAAATTTTGCACCCTGTTGTAATTGTATTTAACGGGACCCAAATACTCCGAAATGGATGTCGGTGGTTCGAGGTTGCCGAAACTGTCGAAATAACAGGGTATGTCAGTAACTGTCGAGTAAGCCACCCAATGACTTCCGTTTCCATCGTGAAAATTTTCGAGATTAACAATGCCGCATTCGCCACGAGGTTTAGGTTTTAACGGCAGACGATCCTTGCTAAAAGTACCTCTGTATTTAGGAATTTTCAAATTCCAAATTCGTTAGCGGTTTAGGAAAATCGATCAAACATTCGCTGGCCTTGGAAAGAGCCCTATGCCACGATTCGCTTTTTTTTCTTTTTTATTTTCAACCCCGAACCCTCCATCTTCTTGTTATGTCTCACCATTTCTTCCATTCCCTTAGCATCGTTCTGGCTCTTTTTAACTGCAGCGGCGATATCGGCGGCACCTCCGGCTACACCACCTACACCGGCTAAGATGGGTCCCAGCAATGCCAACAATGGTAAAAAGCCACCTCGTTTCGCGATCTTTTTTCTTTTCACCCCGCTCCGTTATTTTCCGATTTTACTTGTTTTCATTTTTTGTTTCACCATCTCTCTTTTTTTAATAAATCCCTTCGACTTTGCCTTTATCCAATTTCAAACTTATTTTTTTATCACCGATCATCAGTGCGTGGCACGTCGTGTTAGCTGGAACCGCGGCGTTAAATTTCAACTTTACTTGTACGTCGACTATGCCGGACTGAAGTCTCTCAGACTGCTTGGAACAGTCCAAAACTACTAGAGGATACGTCTTTTTGAACTGCACCGAATCAATACACAAGTCCCCGACATCGTACAAAGTGCGTCTAAACTCTTGAGCCATTCTATGCAGGATCGAGTATTCTCCAGTAGCGTAATTTACGTTTAAGTCCAAGAACGGGTAACGTTCAGAATTTAAAGTTACGTGAGCATCTTGAAGACTGCAGTGATCGAATACGGCTGTATTTTTAGTTTGCGCATCTTTTCTATTAGTCTGCAGAGCTAGAATAACCCTCCTCGGTTTTTGGACGGCCGAAGTAGTAAGCACGCGCCATGTGAAACTAGTGCTCTGAAGAAGTTCACAACTATCATAATGCCAGTGTCTAAAACCCAAGTCCACGTTCATCCCACCTCCTATATAGCTGAGAAGTTTTTGCTCGTCGGATTTAGTTACGTGCGGCACGTGCAACGAAACGCTACTCAATTCAACTTTCCCAACGGCTGTTGCAGCTGCCCTGAATAGAGCATCGTCATTGCTCGCCCTAGACAACGGTAGGACATGCTTGGCACTGTACAGCACCTTGTCATAATTTTCGAAAAATCCCATGCAGTGTTTTAAAGGAATGGCGAACGAGAAGCTTCCTTTAGGAGTCGTTTCCTTCACGATGATGGAATGCCGTAATTTGAATCCGATGTTATCGTTCAAACTGGCCACGGAAGATTCTGCCGCATCTAACGCCCAGCAGTTGCCCAGCAACGACACTTGATCGGTCCAACTGTACATAAGGAGACCTTTCATGAGAGTCCCTTAACCGGAGTAATTTAACTCGTCCACTAGCTTATCCCCCAAGTGATATTTAATGCTGGAAAACAGGTACATGGAACCATTAATGATGAGAGACACTACGTCCGCATCGGCATAACTAGAAATGTCAGCGTTCAGTAACCTGCCTTTAATCAGAAGATAACTATTCGCGACGAGTAGGAACAAATCCTGGTTTTCAATTACGATTCTAATTTCCGAGTTGACGTTGTTTAGATTGGTTCCTACTATCGGATTATATTCGTGAAATGCGTACCTCTCCATGGAAGAATCTTGTTGTAAAGATTCATTTATATTGAGGTAATGTTCCGTTAAACTCATCTTCTCGCTCTCGTTATAAATTTGATGAATGCTGCGTGTTTTGCCCTTAATTGATTATTATCTACGACGAATCCTTTTCCTATTATTCTTTTTTTTCTTTTGAATACTAACATTCTTTTTTTTAATATGTACAATATTGTTTTTAGACCTCAGATGAAGGCAGACGGTAAGAGTTTCCCCGTTTAAATTTATCATTTCGTTATCTTGAGAAGTTAACCAAATACAAATATTACGAATCTTGTCGGAGTTACGGGAAGGTAAATTTAATTTTGAGGGGAAATTATCATCCTATAACCCAGTGGCACTCTCGGATAAAAAGCATATATGCAAGGTTGAGTGTCGTCATTCACGTAGGAAGACCCGATTATGTTGGTATGAACGAAAATTGTATTGAGCCCCATTATATCCACGGATTTTTGACCTTGCTGAGTTTTAGTATAAGTTAACTGAAGAAATACTAGAACAGTTCCTAAATTATTATCTCCCAGAAACGAAACGCCGTAGAGCGGATTATTTATAACCAAATTTGTTTTTAAAGTATTGTGATTCGGTTCTAAAACGATGGCATTTTTTGTGTGACCACTTCCTTCCAAAGTAGACTGTATAAAATTATTCAAGTCCGAAATTTCGTAAGCGCCGGGAACGACTCGCACCTCGATCCAATTCGCTCCACCATCGATGGTGTACAAAAATTCGCTATTGTCAGCGTGCACGTTGAAAATACTGTACTACGTATCCAAGGAGACGAGTGCCATTTCATACTTTTTTTTTAGGGTGTAGGTTTATGGGTGTTTTTAAATTGCAGCTCAGTTCAGCACCTATTCTCGTTAAAATTATTGAACTGGAATCCATGCCTTTTCATTTTTTTGTTATTTATTTTTAATAATGGAAAAAGGTACTGAAAGACACTTTCCCACCATCCTCCAGATCGATGAAAATGATGAAAATTACCGAGAGGCACTTTCCCACCATCCTCTAGATCGATGAAAACGAAAAAAGGGTAGCAAAAGGCACTTTCCTACCATCCTTCAGATTGATGAAAAACCGGAAATGATACCCCCCACTTTTCATTACCTACCGGAAGTGACACTCCCATTTTGACCTCGTGACTGGGGATATGTATGTTTGTGACCTTAAAAAGGCATCCCCTCCTGAATAACAAAAAAAAACGGAAAAAAGGTAACAAAAGCAATCTTCCTCCAAATTGACAACAAACCGGAAGTGACGTCCCCACTTTTCATCGTGTACTTTTCATTACCCCCCACTCTGATCACATGACCGGAAGTGACATCATAGGAGGAAACAAAAAGTACTTTCCCACCCTTCTTCAGATTGACGAAAGCCGAAAACCAGATAGTTAAAAGCACTTTTTCACCCTCCTCCAGATTGACGAACAATGGAAGTGACACCCCACTTTTCAACAGATGATCGGAAGTGCATCATTACCTCCACTTTTATCACGTGACCAGATTTGGGGGTATATATGTGTAACCGAATATCGCATTACTACCCTACTTGTGCCGTCTCCGTAAGACATCGACGACCAAAAAATTCTTGCTGACAAGACTCAAAGCATGTATTGTGGTACACAAGTCATTCTTAGCAGTAGAAGTCGAACAAGGTATGGAACCCCTATGAGATACCCTCAGGGCCCTCCTGTGCACCCCCCCCCACTCCAGTGCCCCTCCATGAGGCTGATGACCAACAAATTCTAGTTCAATTTGTATTGCTAAGAATGACTTCGTTTGCTACATCCATAACATTCTGGGCAGAGTATGCTTGCAGAAGTTTATAAAGTGCTATTAAATCATGGGTTTTCATTTCATTATGTATCAATAATATTATATTTGACTACTGCCGTACGGTCAGCATCAACAAAAAATTCTAGACAGAACAGACTTGCTTTTAAATCACTGGTTTTTATTTTATTTCATTAGTATTAAATATTATGAGCAGCTGGCCAGCTTCATCAGAAGAATATTGGGCTGATGAAGCATAGACTTGGAGAAGTTTATGAAATTATTTTAAATCTCCGGTTTTTATATTATTTCATTAGTATCAATTATGTTTCAGAGAAAATGACTTAATTCTAAATTGTGAAAAGACATGCTATTTGCCAATAACCACACCGCATATTATCTACATGAAAAATGGTAACATAACATTTTCCAATGATAACTGAATACAGAACAAAAAACCTTGCAAATGAAAAAATCTTACATAGTTAAAAAATATCAGGTATCTTGGACGTAGATATAATTAGAAAATCAAGACACACGCTAGTGTGTCACCCCCAAGATAAAACGATAACATCCAGATAATAATGTATATATGAGCATGGCGACCACTAGACCCGTTGTGTCTTTACAGCAAAAGGGAGTTTGGCTGTTTTCAGTCATGTGAGGATAAATAACAATGCGACAGAAAAGGCTGAAACTTGTTTGATCGGGAGACTTTGGTCGCCAGACAACATAAAAGTCACTGTTAGACCCATAGCTTAAATGTTTTCTTGTTGAAAAAACGACGTGAATAACGTTGATATTGGCCTAATTCTTACTACTACTAACGCTTTATTTTGTATCACGAAAATAAATTCTTCCAAGCGGTAAATAAAGCTGGTTCTTAGCTCATTTTGCAGGTATTGCTCAGGAGATGTGCCCTTTTCATATGGACCTTTCTAATTGGTCAAGTGGTTCAGGGGTTAGGGAGCTCCAAAGGTCCAAATTGATTGTTTTACATTGTTTTAAACATTGTTTTTATGCAACAATGCCAAACTGACAATTAAAGAAATTCAAGCGTTTGCAGGAGATACTGCAATACTAATAAAAATGCTAATCAAGTGAACAAAGGTGACTGATGTCCTCTATTTCTAACGAAACCAAAAAAAAAAAGAAGAAAAAGAAATGGACCAGAAAACTAGATAGGCATTTCAAAATGGATTTGATCAATTTGGACCAAAAATTACACTGATATCTACCACAAAACAAAACTTCTTAAGGATTCCCACCAAGCTTTTCGGCCGTGTGAAGTCATGATGTCAAACGCCAAGCTCTTTCGCCAAGCTAATCCCACCGACTAATACTTCAAACGTTAAATGGAGTAATTGAAAATTGCGCTGTAAGCAATTTTTATACATTTCGTTTAACCTTCGAACTATTACTGGGTGAGATTAGCTTGGCGAAAGAGCTTGGCGTTTGATACACGACTTCATACGGCCGAAAAGCTTGACGGGAATCCTTAACAAGTTTTGTTTTGGGGTATATATCAGATACCTTGGAATAATTGGAAATTTTATCAACACATCCAAACCTTATGATCATGATTAGGAAAACTATTCCGACGCTTTATAAAATAAAATGACTGTTAGATATTAAAAATAAAAATAGTATTTTTGGAGCACTGATAAAGTTTAAAATTAAATATGGACTGATCGTTTATGTCACTACAACTAACAGTTATATGAGACAGTTACAATCCTTAATAAATAAGACAATAAAAGTTGTTGTTTTTTATTTGTTAAATATTGATAAAACCTTAAAATGGACATACAAAACAAAATATTATCATTGCGAAGAATTTAAAACTAAACTTGAAAGACGTGTAAGAAATAATATTAATTGGTTGGAATTACCACGTTGGAAAAATAACTACGGAAAGAGAGGACTAAATGGTGGTTTACAATATGTTTTGAATGAATTACCTGCCGACTTCAAAAATTTAACTATCAAAAGGAAGTAAAGAAAAAAGTTCAGGAATGGCTAATAACGTGAACTAAATTTACTTGTCATGATGATCAAAGTAGAATACGTAAACATTGATGTGAGCTAAAATAATACATTGGGAACTTTGCAATTTTGAAGAACTTTTTACTAATCTTAATTTTAGTGTATGTACTGTTTGTATTGTTTCTTAATTACAAAAAAAAATGTATTTTATTGTCTAACATTGCTTTGCACATACAAATTTCGTACATGAATTTCGTGCTTTTAAAATTAATTTTAAATTACTAAGGTAGCCTCCAGTATACAGTTTTATAGAGCATTGTTGTGATTTCCAGACTGCATGAAAATACTGTGACGTCACTATTGTACCAAATATTGCTGAAGATCCTACAAATTAAACACCACAGTTACCAGTAACCCATTGCTCATTGCCCCCAAGCCTCCGAAATTTCCACCAAGGACTTCAATACACTTAACATTATCGAGATTCTCACTGCGGACTTTAATAGAATAAGAATTATCGATTTTTCCACTGCAGACACACAAACAAACTACATTCTTAGTGATATAGATTATTTTTATTATTATTGTAGTTAGTGTTACATGCGTTTGCAGGAAGTTATTTTTAGAAATTTGATTTTGTTTTACTTTACCATTTATTCACGGGTTTTACAAATGTAATGGTAATCAGGTTCTTGCTGCTTTATACTGTAATATTTTTGGCAAGAACTCACACTTTAATATTAGACAGCATTATGTAAGAGACCACTGGTAAAGAAGGAAAGAAACTTACCTAATTATTCTCTTCTGTACAAAATGGAACCACTATAACTTGCTTACCTACAGGTTGTATTTCTTTAACTGTTTTTTTCTTTATTTTTTGGTTTTATAAACTGTATGCTAGTTGTTCATTTTGTTTATTCTTTTTAATGTTATGTTTAGCTATAGTAACGATAAATATAACTAATAAACTAAAAAAACACTGTATTACTGCTGGAGTACTCACATCAATAAAGCGGTCCTTTAATTTTGTTATCTTTTTACCAAATACCTAATGTCAAAATCGTAACTTTGGACATTTATATTCCTTTTATTCCATATTAGACAAACTGCCTAATTTTTTTTGCCAATAATGATCATAGGTAAAAAAAAAATCAAATGCAGCTTAAAAATACCATTAATCAGCCAATGGACTTGAAACATTCAAAGCTATCGCATCAATTTTGACCATACCATACACAATTGGTGGTTTGTACCGTACCCTGCTTTCCCTGATTCGAATATTTTGTTTTCCTCTTCCCTTACAATGACTGCCTTCTACTAAAAGGTCTAGTGATGTTCAACTTTGAGCTGGGCTCTTCTTTACAGGCATTTGTTTGCTTCATATGACTTACATCTCAACAAAATTAGTTGAAAATTAGTTAAAAATTAGTGTCTTTATTACTTTAGAAAACTGTTATAAATAAAGTTGTACTTACGGTACGCACTTCCGCCTCTTCTGGCACTGGTGGACAAAGACAAAAACCTACATCAGGTTCACAGTGGCATCCGTCTTCACATTCATCTGGTATACATTCAGTGCCGTCAGATTGAGGCATCTCTCCAGCATCAGAACCAGTGTCTGTTCCAGAAGATCCAGTTTCTGGTTCAGCTGGAGATTCCTCACGTCTATTAGGAGTTCGACTGCGTTCTTGTCTATGCACTGTAACTAAACAACGTAAAAGGTATGTTCCAGATGACTGGATTTCGTAACATTTTCATTACTATTTAATAACAAAATAAAAATGGTGTTGAGGGGATTATAAAATGCTACAGATTAACTTTCATATACCTCAGGTTTTCCTTGGATTGTCATTAACGTGCGCTAATGCAATTCTAATTTGACCGTAGTTAATTCATGGATGTTGGAATTAAGTTTAGGAAATTATACATGGCCTGCTGAAAGCTGTAGGTTGCATGGCATCACGTTCCGTTATGAATTCACGCAAAGTATGAATGTATTAAAAACTCCATCAAGCATTATGTGGAAATTGTAACATTTATACCACAATAATTGGACTTTTTTAAACAATGCTAAATACAAAAGTTGCCAACAGCATTTTTTTTTTGCGTTAAAACATAGGAATGATTCTAATTAACAATGTGATTGGCCAGAAGAAGGGCTGGTCACCATTTGATTTCAACCCAACTGAAATTTACGTACATTGTTGGCTTTTGGTTTGAATATTACAGCCGTAAGAAAGGGGCCAGAAGGATTTTCGTATTGATGGGTGAAACCTTTTCCCCTTTCTTACCATCAAAATATGGTACTTTATCTTGGAAGTTATTCTAAAAAGTTCAACAGTATTTTTGGAAACCATTTTCCGAAAATAGCAGATTTAATGCAGACAGCTTTCCCTTAATATTTAATTTACTCATGAACGGTTAGTCCTAAAAAAATGTTTTAGAACAATAGTTGCTCATTTTTTAACTAACTATCTAATTTCTCTCACGACAAATTTTGATATCTCTAACGGTTCTCATGATAATCCTCAAAAAACTGGAACAAACGGAGATTTAGATCTCAACACGTCAGTTTCAACACAACTTCCTCCTACTTGCGACTTGCTTACCCACAGATAGGCAACATTTTTGTCGCGTTATTAAACTTTTTAGGTAGTTGATTGGCAGTTCGCGCTTTTTGTTTTCTCTGATTGGGTTTTGAGCTACGATACTGATAAGGTCGTAAATAAATACCGAAAATTTTGCCACCTATAAATAACTGGTTACTACGGGAGTGTTCACGGCAACTGAGGTTCCAGCATTCTCAATTACTACTCATATTTGCATCTTGTGGTAGCCTGTGCATTGAACTACATTTTCCCAACACTTACACCGTTGGTTACTACAGCTCGAGCACCCACAACCCATATGTCAACACGAATTCCTCTGGCTCTTCAGGTTAGAGTATCTTTCTAAAACCATCGCAGTCAGAGACTTCCACTGGGGGTTGAGATTACTCATATTCTGTTGTATTACTAAGTTAGAGAAGTCTTTACACGACATTTTACTGTTGGTGATGCTGGTAGAAGGTTGCCTGTACATTTAAACTCAGTAAATCGAAGTTCATTAAAAGAATCACACGTAAAGTTTGATCCCGCACTTGAAGAAATACCTTTTGTTTACATAAAGCTCATTTCTTCATAATTGGTCAAAAATATTGCCCTTCTTCACTGAAAAAATGTTCCTTAAATTTTTTTCCGAGTGGTGACTTACCCCGTTATAGGGGTTAAATTTACCATCATCCTCTAGCTCTATATAGACACTAATTTTGTTCTAAACTTTGGGGGAAGTGCACCAATATTCGTGGGTTAAACTATTAAAAGGAAAAAATACACGAGATGTTTAATACATTTTGTTCAACACGAACCAATTATACAAAACTCTGTTAAACACTGGTAAAAAATGTATTCATAAAACAAACGAGGCACGGAATAAACGTGACTTCTTATGGGCATGAAACCAAAGTAGGCAATGATGACTATTACCTGCTTCCTCTTTTTCCGGCTGCAGAGCCACGTTTTAGTTTCAAAACTATATAGTACAAAAAACATAAATGTAAAATGAACGTAAGTAGTTATTAGGTTGGAGCTTACAGAATTCTGCTAGTTTCATGAGATGTCGTGTTTAGAAGTTCAAGCTAAAAATGTACTGTTCCTTTCCAAGACTGACAGGTTTCGAATTATTTCGTCTTGTTGAACAGAAAATACATAATTTGCTTCTGGCCAATAAATTTCCCTTTTCTTGTCAATACATTGCATAAATTTAACTGGATTGGAAATAATGAACTAAACTTCAGCTACTATTTGTCTAACATAATACCTACAGCTTTCTTAATTGTAGATTTGCCGAAAACGAAATTTCCGAACTAACCATCAAGACTATAGTGCAGTTTCTGAAGGCTTGACAGATAAAATATAGTAATACGGTTCATGGTTCATATTATAGGGGTAACGGAGTAAATGCACCACCTTGCTCTACTTAGCATTGCATATGTAAGTCACCAGGTAGATATCGAAGACATAATTGGCAAATTCAGTTGTTTCATGAGGATAGTCCAGAAATCTTGAAACCACTGAGCTGAGTTTGTCATCATTCGTACTCTTGACAAGAAGTCGAGGAACATGGAGGCATGTTTACTATATCTGGCCGGAAGGAATAATCCTCCCTAAGTAACACTGACTTGTTGGCCAATAGTTGGCCCAACCTAATACTGCTAACGGTCAATTGTTGGGTCATTGTTTGCACCCAATTATTGGCTCGTTGGCCAATGTCTTAGCCAATGTATAGGTGTGAACATTAGGCCAATGTTTATAACCCTATCCTATGGACGGAAATTATTCAAGATTGCACCAATGACATCAAAGCAGTTGGCATTACTCAATCTTTCCAATGTTGGGGCACCATTATTAAATCAACACCAAAATAAAGATTTCTCCGAAAAAGAACAGGGTGTCAAAAGGTCAGAATTGAACCCAGTGCTTCTTACACTTGCGTCGAAGATGGTATCCACTACACCACCTGAACAGGTTTAAAACATGAACTTTGACAATGTGTGAAGAATGCGGGAAGACTGGAACTTTTCAATGTAAAATGTAAAGAAGTTGCATGTTAGGGGATAAAATGAAAGTAAGTGGCGTAATTTGATAGTCTGTAGATTACAAGAAATGTAAATAATAGCCCAGTAACTTTAGATTAGATTTAGGTAAAACCTGGAATTAATTCAAAGAAAGCTGAAAGTTGGCACATAAGTAGTAACCAATAGTGAATTTAACATACTAAAAATACCATGGGCTAAGATGCTTGCTTCCTCCGGCACTCTGGAAAAAAGACTTATGTGGCAGTGCATGGTACACAAGTCTGTTTTCACTGGTCTGATGATTTTATTTTGGCAGTTTTCGATGACTTTTTATTCTTACAGCCTCTCATGCACAGGAAGGTGTACTTTTTTACATGTAAGAATATACCAACAGGTTTTCATAAAATTGTTATTGCAAATTTGTATGTTTTCTGTCGTACAAATCCGACAATTTTAACATGTCAAACAAACGTATAAAATCAAACAAATAAGTGTGCAGCTTTTGTTAAGAGTAAGAAATACTTACTGGAGCATCTTCATCGTCCAGTGGAGAATTGAAACAGACAACTTCTTTGTATTCGCACATGTAGTAGGGTGGCTAGAGGATTGAATTGTTCACTTACTGCAAAAACTGGGGGAAAAAATAGCTACGACATCAAGTTCAAAATAAGGTGATTTACCTCCTACAAAATGGTTTTCCTTTACCGTCAACAAATCAAAAGCATAATGTGAAGCAAAAACGTTCAGCATACAATTCTGAACAGGAAAGATGATTTACGTCTTTTACGTCAAAGCAACCCTTGAACTCAAAATCTTATTTAAAGTACATCACCCTTAATTCGCATGAACGCTTCTTTTTTCACTTGGTTAGAACAGTGATTTCGTGTTCAAATTGCTCTTGCGAACCTTCTAATACGCTGAAATGGACATGGTTAAGATTTTATGAAAGGCGGGGAGCTATTCTTTCCATCAGTCCTAGTCGAAATTGTTTAACTTAGATAGGGACCGTCCAACGCCCATTCAAAGGTGAAGAGGTAAAGGTGTAGTGGCGTAAGCGTAGGGTGATTTCCGAATTCAAGGCGCTCTTGCGAGCCCTCTAATAACCCTAAAAAGGATATGCTTAGGATTTTCTGAAAGTACGGGGATCTATTCTTTCCACCAATACTTACCTAAATTGTATAACTTAGATCGGAACCGTCCTATGCCCCCTTAAAAGTGAAGTAATAATGGCGTAGTGGCAAAAGCTTATGTTGAGTTTCGTATTCAAAGTCCTCTTGAGAACCCTCTAATAGCCCAAAATGAACATGCTTAGGACATTCTGAAAGATGGGAATGTATTCCTTCCATAATCCTAACAAAAATTGTTCATCTTTAGTAGTGACCGTTCTATGCCCATATTAAGGTGCAGCTGTAATTGATGTAGTGGTTAATTTCAATTTCAAAGTGCCATTGTAATGCTCATATTTATATTTGTACCTAAGCTAAACAATTTCGGTTAAGATTGGTGGAAAGAAGCTATTCCTATCATTCAGAAAATCCTAAGCATGTCCATTTCAGGCAATTAGAGGGCTCACAACAGCACTTAATTCGATAATCACTGTAAACCCTTTTGCCGCTACGCTATTACCCCTTCACCTTTAAATGGGCGTAGGACGGTTCCTATCTAGGTTAAACAATTTAGGTGAGAATTGATGGTAAGAATAGCTCCTCGCATATCAGAAAATCCTAAGCATGTCCATTTAGGGGTATTAGAGAACCGCAAGAACACCAACCAAGTGAAAAAGGAGCGTTCGCGCTAAATAAGGGTGATATACTTTAAATACTATTTTGGGGTTCAAGAGTTGCTTTAACGTAAGAGATGTATATCACTTTTCCTGCTTATAATTGTGTGCTGCACGTTTTTGCTTCACAGTATGCTTTTGATTTGTTGACGGGTAAGGAGTTACAACTAAAAAACCGTTTTTAGGGGGTAGATCACCTTGTTTTGAACTTGCTATCACAGCTATTTTTTTTCCAGTTACCCTTCACCTATATCCATACCAAATTTCATGCTTTCGCAATAAGTCCCAGAACGGTTGGAAAAATCCGGCCTTGAACTCCTTGAACTTCGTAGATTGAGGTTTGACCTCATCCTCGTCTACAGGATTCTCCGTGGGCTTTTCAGGGATGATCTACCATTTTTTGATCTAGCTCCTCAGGCTATTAATACACGTGGCCACGACTGGAAACTAGTGTTTCCTATCTCCCACAGGAATTGCCGCAGAAATTTTTTCTCCCTTCGCATTATTCCCATTTGGAATGCACTTAGCAGAGACACTGTTGGTGCACCAACGCTTTATGGTTTCCACTCAAAACTACGCAAGGAACCATTACACAAATTTCTGAAACGCCCTCTACCTTCTTCCCTGTAACTCTTTTTCTTTACTCCTTTTTTTTTAGAGTAAGTGGCCTCACACCCCTTCTGCCGCCCTTCCACTCCGTGGTAAACGTTATTATTATTATTATAAGTGAACAATTATTCAATCCTCTAGCCACTTTACTACATTTGAGTATGCCGAGGAGCTGCCTGTTTCAATTCTCCACTGGACGATGACGATGCTCCAGTAAGTATTTTTTTCCCTTTACAAAAACTGCACACTGTATGCATTATAGTCCATTTTCTTTAGGCTAATTCTATTCATATGTTTTATTTTTAGGACTTAGTGCGACTTTTTGTCTGCACATTTATTTCTTTGATTTTCTATGTTTGAAAATAAAATTGTCAGATTTGTACGAAAGAAAACATATAAATTTGTAATAAACATTTTATAAAGTCCTGTTGGTATATTTTTATATGTCAAAAGGCACAGATTTCTGTGTATGAGAGGTTGTAAGAATAAAAAAACCATCGAAAACTGTGGGAGTACTCGCTGCGCTGATGTACGAGTGGCATGCAGAGCGTGTATCGATTCCACGACCTCTTGCAGAAACAACGAAGTAGATATGATTAATCGTGTGTGCCACGTACGCGCGGTTGCCCCTCTTTTAACTAGAGTCCGAATGGATCGTTGAAGCCATGAGCGGTTAGTCTCAAGAAGAACTCCGGAAAGTTGTATAAAAGCCACAGCCATTTATTTCCAGTGGTCGCATGGGGTGGGATGTTGTTACAGCTGTATGCGACTGTCCGACCTATACTGCGTCACTGCCCCTTAGTAAAAACTCGTCTCTATCACAGTTGAAGACCATAATTCAATCAGTTTAAAGTTGGTTCATTCAGTGCTTGGGAAAACATACTTGGCTAGCGTGAGTCCTTCCTCTTAAGGGAATCTCCAGTTGCGTGGAAGCTCAGGACTAACTGCCCATTTCACCATCCCATTTTCGCTGGAATACCAGTTAGGCCTATCAAAATGGCGGCTCAAGACGAAACACGTCTTTCTCCCTCAAAAACCAAGGAAGAGTTTTTCCAATTTAAACATGACGCATATAGGGGCTCGCCTTCGCTCAACAGTAAAACAGTAAAAGGAAACAATCGTATTACAGTGAAGACAATACATTGCCCGCCCAACACAGGAGCGGGCGTCTCCTTCTTACATTGTCACTAGCGCAATTGTTACAAGTTCATCCTCAGCAACACACTGTCAAGGTACACAACTGCAATAAAATAACTAGACACCCGCCGAGCCCACACGACCAACCTGAGGGAGGGAAGAAACGGGTAAGAACTCAAAGGTACTGTAGAAATTCCTCCCACAAAAACTGCCAAAATAAAATTACCAGACTAATGAAAACAGACTTGCACAACCATATACTGTCACATACTCCCTTTTTCCATGCACCGGAGGAAGCAAGCGTCTTAGCCCAGGGGACTTTTAGTATGTTTCATACACCATTGGTAGCTACTTATGTGCCAACTTTCAGTTTTCTTTGAATTAATTCCAGGTTTTAACCTAAAGTTACGGAGCTGAAAGAATTTATAATTACACCAAATAAAATTCCGGTTTGATGGGTGGCCATAAGTAACTGCTTAGCATTATGAACAATGTAAGCTAAAGAGTAGTATTTATGATTAAACAATCGAGTTTTACACTGAATAATTGTTTCCAAGACTAGAGTTGAGAGTTGCAGTTAAGAAAATACGTTGGTCCAACAAAGGAGGGCCAACATACTGGTGGAGCAGAAAAATAAATAATTTAAACAAACGAACGGCCAAACATACTGGAAGAGCAGAAAATGGAATACACTAGCCCAATGAAGGACTGCCAACATGTTGGTGGAGCATACAAAGAAATACGTTGGCCCAAAGAAGACCAGCCAATATATTGGTGGAGCAAAAAAAATACGTTGACCAATGAAGGAGTGGTGGCGCATAGAACGGCATACAATGGACCAATCAAAGAGTGCCAACGTGTTGTGAGGTGTTAACGAAATACGTTGCTGTAACAAAAGCACGCCAACATGTTGGTAGAGCAGTATAGATCTACGTCCGTCTAATGAAGGATGCCAACATGTTGGTGAAGTAGTTAAATAAATTCGTTGTCCAGTGATGGGATACCTGTTTGTTGGTTGACATTGCTATGCCCGATATTGGGCAATGTGATTTTAATGCAGGTACACCAACATTGCTCCAACACTGGGCCAACATGGTAAAACTATTACCAGCAAGTCGCCAACGTTAGCTATGGTTGGCCAACGTTGGCACAATCATCTAATGTTACTTGGGTCTGGTGTTTGATTGTAGTTTTATTTTTGTTAATTATCATAAGAGGGTCATTTATATTGTTTCAGTGGCTCAATTTTTGCTGTTGTCATTATGTTGCATAAGCATTATTAAAAGAAATTTTCTCTTCCTTCTTAAGACATATTTACCATACTGTGTTTTGATTCTATGAAATTACTAACACTCCAGTGACTTATTACGAGGCGGCTCACCTGTCGTAAGTTCTGTCTTTGCAATCAAAATCTGCTACACGTTCATATATAAACGAACTTTAATATAAACTTTAATATAAATGGCAGCAACAACAAATTTGTTACAGGGGATTTGTGAATTTAGTGCTATTTTCCCCATATCGTTGTTATCCACAAATGCAGCAGATTTAAGCTGTTTTTGGTGGAATAGGCTGGCTAGGAGCTGAATGACATGTTGACAGCCTCTGATAGACATGTTTCATTAGTTAATTTCAAAAATCTCACTTTCGTCCTCTTAACTTTCATTTTCTTTTGCCAGCAATTTTTCTAATGTTTTAGCCATGTTGTATGCTTTCTAATGCTCATTACTGCACTGATATTTAAAGTTAATTGCATCATCGTTACCTTCTTATACTTCTCCTTTGGCAGTTTCACAGTTTCATACTATATCAACATATATCATATTATATCAACAGTCTTCAACCGAAGGGCTATACTTTTTAGTGTAGGTCCACCACTTTCATTTCACAACATAACTAAGTTAATCAATTTCCATAGTACTTTGTTCAGAGTAGTTTGAAAACCATTAAAGATAATTAAATTTTACAACGGAACAACTTAAAAAACATTTGTAAAATGAAGTACTTTTAATCTTACATCTTTTTATCTACGTCTAACCGTTCATGAGTAAGTTACATATTCATTTACATCACATCCGCCATTATTTTCATCCGTTAAAACGAAATTCCAACAGGTCCCCCCCCCCCATCCACCCAAGCAGGGACCGGACTAGTTAGTCCTTTTGATAAAATCTTTAGAAACACGTGTTGCATGTAATGGTTGAAATATAGACAACTTACCCACTTTAAAAGCCGCAATATAAAGGTAAATTGTAAATTACAAATCAAAACGTCAAGTTAGTGTGCCTAACGTTTTTACATGGTTCGTAAAGCACAACAGCATCTAAACAGATGCAATTTTCTCATATGTACATTTACTTATTTCAATTAAAAATCATCCATTTTTATCCGTGAACATTTTAACAAGGAAAATGAAACTTCAAACATACAACCTTGTTTTTTTACGGCAAACATGACGTGTTTGTTTGTAATCCATGTACCTTTTTTATGGCATGCGGTAATTTACACGAAACACAATTCAGTGCATGCGTTATGGCTGGAATTAATTCTTTATCATTTGCAAAGGTGTGAACATGCGCACGCACATGCAGTGATTGTTGCTGTCTGCTTTGAAACAATTAAACTCTTCTCTGAAAGCCTGCGTCTATGAAATAAAATCGCCATTCTATCGTATCTAACCTTGTCGGCCTCGAGATTAACAACATGGATTAGTTTGGTATAAAACTACATGCGTTTAGCTGAAACACGGATTAGTTCACGAATATTTATTGGGAGCCACGGCCCCTAGGCGTACGCCCCATCTACTGCTATACAACCACTTCACCTCACCTACAACCATAGCTACATATCCAATTACAACTACAACTACACATATGCACGACCGTCCGCCGCCGCTGCGCTACACACTTTTCCTCCTTTCAACGTACCGCCACTCTATTGGCACTACCGCAGCACAAACACTAGCTGGAAATGGCCCACCTTCTCTTTCCCATCAAGGGATAGTTCCGATAAGCCACATTAGGTAGCACTCACAACTCGATTCTGCACTTTAACTCACCACTCCTCTAGCACATCGCTGGCTGACCAAGCGCCCTCCCACCGTTATACAAAACAATTCATTCACACACACCACACAACACTTCACTACTTGCTGCTCTTGCAATGCCCTAGTCGCACGACATTTTACAGCACTGCAACACTGACGTTCATTCATTTATTCCTACGGGCCCTGGCCCAAAGCCGTACGCCCAATTACATGCTAATAATCAATAACAATCTTAACCTAGGCAAACCACAACACAAGCACAGTACACCCGTTACCTACATTGTTCATCCACCCAATCCGTAGCAGTACACAGAAAGCACACTCACTTCCGTTGTTATTTACCCACTATTTCCAAGGCACAATCACCATCGCTCATCACCTCACAAAACCGCCATAGCAATTTTAGTAACTACCACCACGTACCAAGCATCAATTCCCCCCCCCCCAAGCATCACACCACAGGCCGCCAAACACAACCACTGCCGAGAAGACACTACCAAACACCACACAGCATCCCCAGCCTCCACTGCACACACACGACTGAGAGCAACACCAAACTTCTTCTGTAAGAGGGCTACGTAGCAACACAGCAACACAGCAGACAGTGTGGCAGTCTTCTGAGTACAAGCCAGCAACTTCTCGTCAGTACTCGCTTCTGCAAAGCGAATGCAAGGAGAGGAGGTTGCAAGGGTCGTGCAAGTCAAAGCTGCACACCTGAAGCGGCACAGTACCTGACCAGTGAACGTAACATTCTCACCGGTTCCTTTCCTGCAGTAAGAGACAACAACTCTTGGAGCGTCGGGTGCTTCCTAATCCACTCTCGCAATACACTACGTTGCTGCAAATAAACCGGGCACACAAACAGAAAGTGCTCCGGGGTCATATCCACATTGCACACCATACAGGCTGGTGATGTAACCCAACCAAACCTGTAATGGTGTGGACGCAGAAGCGAATGGCCCGTACGTAGCCTAGAGAGGAACCTGGCCTCAGAGAATTGGAGTTTATCAAGATTGAGACGTTGAGTGCAGACTGGCTGCACCGTAAACAGAGTTCTGCCAGTCTCTGCATTATCCCATTCACGCTGCCAAATTCCCAGGAACCAGCTTCGGAGTAGGGGTCTGCGGGACCGAGCCGACAAAACAGGCCTCACCACTTCCGTACCCTTCATGACTGCCATCCGCGCAAGCCCATCTGCTTGCTCATTGCCTGAAACGCCGCTATGGCCACGAACCCACTTAAAAACCACATAGCTGTTGCGAGAAGCCACCCAGAACTTCCACCCGATGGTATAAATAATGAGATCATGCACCTCAAGGTTACACCATGCACGCTGCAGGTGTCTGTAACTGGACAATGAATCAGTGTGTATCGCAAAAGAGGGAAGGGCCAAGTCGAGCGCAACATCTAACGCAACAGAAATTGCTATCATCTCACACATCGTGCTAGACGTAATATTACTCACATACCGCTGCAATGACAATTTCAGGGATGGTATACACACCCCAACACCACCAGCCAACATCTCCGGACGAAACGACGCATCACAGAACACATCACAATCTGCGGAACCATCCTCAAAGACATTGCTCAAATCCGGACACCATGCCTACGGGCACAGAGGGTTTGCCCACCCAACCTCAAAGCAATCCTCAGTCACCCGTAGAAACGTTGAGACTCCCAAACCTGCAATTCCTAACAGACTACGCGTTTTTTCACTCAATCGCCGATAGTCCAACAAGATACACCCCACAGGGTCCGTTCCACCCCTGCTCAGGTTCCGCATGCACATCACCGTAAGCAACTCCATCACACGACAGGCAAGCGGTGGCTCACCACACTCTACCCAAAGTGCTTGGACCGGCGTGGAGGCTATGCAACCAGAGATGCAACGCAAGCACTCATTCACTGCCGTCTGCAGCACTTTAATATGACGTGCAGAGATACTCAAAAAAGGCAGATGGTAGTCTAGGCTTGCATGCACAAATACCCTGTACGCGGCCAACAGAGTACCCCTTTTAACAGTTGTAGCCCTGACCAATGCTCGAAGAATAGAGACACGAGACAAAACCCTCTCACGTAGCAGACTAGTGTGCGCATTCCACACTAGTGCCGAGTCAAGTACAACTCCAAGATACTTAACTTGCATCTTTGGCTTGATACACACCCCATCAACCAAAAGCCAGACTGCTTGGCGGACCCTGTATGCCTGACCTAGAAAAAAACAACAAGCTCTGTTTTTGATGGCGCAAGGAGCAAACCCCTTTCTCTCAGACGCTGCCCAACAATATCTAAAGCTTGCTGGGCGCACTCCGCCATAATACCCTGATCCGAACCTACAAACCATAATGCCACATCATCCGCGTAGCAAACTATATTGGATGAAACACTAAGTTCCATAAGGACATCATTAATCGCTATGGCGAAAAGCGTCGAACTGAGGCAACTCCCCTGTGGAAGCCCACGCCTTGTGCTAGCCTCAGACGACCAAAACGCTCCTGCGTGTGTAACAAACTTATGTGCACCAAGGAGAGCCACCACAGCCCGAGTCAGTTTCGTCCCAACACCCATGCGCTTCAATGCTGCCTCTACCCACTCAACCGACACAGTATCATATGCAGCCTTGATATCAAGGAAGACTGCCATGACCACCTTTCCCTGCGCCCACGCCTCTCTAATACTTGTCAACAGGTACAAAATCGCATCTTGCGCTCCTCTGTTCGGCCTGTAGCCAAACTGCACTGGGGCTAGACACTCGTAATATTCAATGTGCCAGCTCAGCCTACGGACAACCATGCGCTCAAAGACCTTCCGAATACACGACAAAAGTGCAATAGGCCTGTAGTTCAACAGACTAGACCTGTCACTACCCGCTTTATGAACTGGAATCAAAATTACGTACATCCACGATGACGGTGGATCTGCACCATCAAGGATCTGCTGGAACCGAGCAAGCAAATCTCCCTTGTCCTCATACGAGAGAGCTCTTAGATCAGCATAAGAGACCCTGTCAATACCCGCCGCACTCGAGTCCTTACACTTCGCTAGTGCTGCTTCATACTCACACATCTGCCAGCAGACATCACTCTCAATAGACCCGATCCAATCACACGTCTGGGCCGGAGGCGGCGGAATGCCCTCAGGAAGAGCATACACACTGGCAAATCTGTCATTAAAGGCATCTGCCATCTCCTCACCCCGAAGAACAACACGACTGGTTGCAACAAAGCGAGAATCATAAACCCATGTCAGAGCTGCCCTCAAGTTTTGCTGACGAAGCACACGCCATGCTTGCGCCAAAGACACAGCAGATCCAACACTGCCGCAGAGCCTCTTACAGAAACCACGCTTCTCTTCCTTGATAATGTACGCAGATTCACGCTCCGTACCCTTGTACATGAGCCACAGCTCATCACATGGAGAGCGCTTCCACTTCCGGTACGCAACACGCCTATCACGCACAGCAACTGTGCAACGATGAGTCCACCACACCGGGTCCTGCTCTATCCTCCTTCCAACCTGCGGTCTTCTACGACGCAAATGTGCATGAACCCAATCTGAAAAAGATCCCGCATCAACAACAGGGCGGCCTCTACCGCTTCGTTGAGAACCAACGCTAGTACCCCGTGGACAAAGAAGTACCGGGAAATGGTCACTATTCTGTTGGTCGTCAGAGACTTCAAAGGTGAACTCTGACACCAGTGATAACGTGCAAACGAAAAAATCCAAGACTGATTCCTGCACAATACCATTTTGCCATCTAATAAAGGTGGGGGTACCATTCTGCAATACACCCAGACCCAGTTTATCAATCGCGCCTGCTGGCCTACGCCCCCTAGCATCAATACGAAGAGAGCCCCAATCATAGTGGTGATCATTAACGTCACCACCAATCACACAAGGGGTTTGAAACTGCCTAAACCAAGCAATCCATTCCAAGGTGGTTGGGTTGCCCGTCGCATGCAGGAAAACCAGTGAAACCCATTGATCATTAATCCAGACTTTAATTGCACAGGCATCTATGCCACGCACCTGATATTGAAGAGTGAGTGGCATATATGGGACTGCCCACTTCACAAAGACACCAACTTTAAGTCCCGAATAAACAAAATCTGCACGCAACGGTGCAGCATTAAATTCTCTCATATTGTTTACTTCCTGAACCCCTAAAATGTCGGCATGCTGTAACAGCTGCTCAACTTCGGTAATCTTATTTTGCAATCCACGTGCATTCCACGTAGCCACACTAAATGCTGTGAATGCTTACAGGCGATACGAACCCAGCATAACTACACACCACCCTGCTTTATCTCCTCCCCTAACCCACACCTCTTGGTCCTGACTGCCATCCGCTTGACTTATGTCAATACTTTGACTATTGTCCACCTGCTCAGAGTCGCTAATTAGGTTGGATTGCTGAATTTCCATCTGGGCATACGAGCGTTTCATATCCGACGAATCAGAAGCCTCCTCTTCTTCAGCCTGTCGTTTCTTCCCCTCCAGCCTCTCAACTCCTTCTCCTTCTCCACAATTAACTGCCCTCGCCTGATCCATACCCATGGAGTCACAACCAACCTCATTTACGGTCTGGTCCAGGGACACGCCTGACGTTTTACGTTTCTTACCACCTCTTTTCCGCCTCTTTTTCTGCTGGATCCCGGGCCATGTTGGGATAGGTGGAAATGAGCAAGCGGATTCTGCAGCAAAAGGGGCCCTTTCTGGCCCTCTCGGTAGGGATCTCAGGCTTGTTCCCTCGGACGCTTTTCCAACTCTGCGTCTGAGGTTAATGCTTTTTGGCAAGCCTCGTGGGATGGACAGGACGGCAATAAATTACGAGCTATTAAAGGCACTGTTGAGGAATGGCACTCGGCGTGTCGCCGCAGTCGCCGTGAGGAGGTGGTGTTGGCCCGTTTGCGCATTGGTCACACTCGACTTACTCACTGTTTCCTTTTGCGGGGGGTTGACCCTCCTGAATGTTATTGGTGTCGGCGGCCACTTACGGTCCGGCACTTCCTTGTTGATTGTTGCCATCTTGATGGTTTTCGTCGTCGTTTCCATCTTCCGCATGACATTGTGCGTCAATTGGGCGATAAGTCTGTCCTCCTGTCCGGTGTTTTTCAATTTTTGCAGGAGGTACAGTTGTATGACAAGATTTAGATTAGGGGTTTGAATAATGTCTCTGTAATGTGTGGTGCAGTGGCAACCCGGACCACTGCACTGTGACTGAGGTTGGCGCTAATGACCAAGCTGTCGACGTGCCATCAATCCCCCCCCCCACCTCTTTTCCGTTTTGCTGGCGACGTTATCCATGGGCCATCACTTCCATTTTCTTCTTCTGAATGTCCAACATGGCTTCCACAATTCTGCTGTTCCATTGCCAACTCACCAGTCATCCTTGCATTCACCCCAGCGTGCTGCATTTGCTCATTACTGATGTTTGCCGTTAGATTTGGAGCACTAGTGCTCAAGGGTCTCGGCTCCAGCAATCTCACCACTGGCACCTCTTGCTGCTGCTGTACACTGACTTCACTCTTCCCGCCATTCACACCACTTTGCACCAAACGTTGCCGCTGCTGTTGCTGTTGCCGTTGCTGCTGTTGCCGTTGCTGCTGTTGCTGTCGTTGGTGTTCAGCCTCACGCAATGATTCCCGAAGGTGCTGGCACAAGTTGCGTGGGTCACGCCACACTCCACAGGTCTAACAGATGATGCTCGCGCACACGGCTCTGAGATGTCCTCGCATCGAGCACCGTAGACATTTCGGTGCGCGATCGCTAACAATGACGAGCGAGAGCATGCCACGAATGGTGATAAGATCTGGAACATCTTCGATCAACATCTCATCACGCAACCGCAGCGTTATCTGCCGTACTGCTGTTTCACACACCGCTTGGCCACGTTTTTACTGTTAGGTGGTTAGGTAGTATCTTTCCTTGATAGTCCGTTTTTACTTGCGGCACTAGTAGTAAAGAAGAAAGTAACATTAAAATTTGACTTAAATCGGGGTCAAAAAGGTATACAGGCAGGGTTGGTAAACCACTAACGCTAGACCCTAATTAAAAATTAGAATAATACGGTAACTTGGTGTTGGTATACACAATTACAATAAAATATAAATGTCAGAGAAAGAATGACTTTACATCTGGTTTGCAATATGATAACAGTACTGTATAAGAAACCTAGTTGAAACTTTAACGCATAAAGTTACTTTAACACATAAAGTTATTTTAACGCATAAAGTTACTTTAACGCATAAAGTTACTTTAACGCATAAAGTTACTTTAACGCATAAAGTTACTTTAACACATAAAGTTTCTACAAAGAAACTCCATTAAATTGCTAGATATAAATTTCTTATTAAAAATAGACAAAGAGCTGGCCTGCACGACCGCGGATTGGATTGAGATCCAAATCAAAACTACCCAATTTGAGAAAAAGTGTTTTCTGGAATCCAGTGTAATGCTGCTAACCCCCATCTTCCAAGGTTGTCTCCATGTCCAGTTCCTAGATGCAGCTAGAAAATTTTCCGAAGCCAACATCTAGGTCATTATGCACCAGGGAGAAGGAAACTTACAGTTCTGCGATCAACCTATGACGTTCAAGGGATTCCAAACCCAAGGCCATTTATATCCTGAAATGTTAAGCTTTCACACTTGGTGAAACAACGTTGCATCGATTCTACCAAGCCAATGTCATGTAGGGTGTAAGGAGACGACACAGGACTTGCGTATTCAAGAATGGGCCTAATGTCGACCTTAAATGCCTATACCAGCATGGAAGGATCATCAGACTTACAAAACTTCTTCATCATAGTGTCCCTCTGGTGCGTGGGATTTACGATAGCATTGCAGTGTGAATTTGGGTTTTTTTTTTCCAATGTTGACATGTAGAAGGGTTTGGTTTTTTACCATTTGAATACCCTATCCATTACCAAGGGTTGGAGCACAGTACTTTTTCGAGGTACTGTCGGTAATTGGTGGTGGGCCGTCCAGGCTGATATGATACTTGGCTCAATGTTGAGTTAGTCAAAAGTATCATCATCCATGCAAGGGCAGATTCTGTCACAGCGCCATCATACTTTACCAAATTTATGTATTCATTTCCCGACTTTTGAGAACGAAATCTCATTTAAATCATTAAGAACATAAACGGCATTTAAGAAGATAAAAGTCATTAAAAACAAAATAAAAAGTAACGGACCCAGCACAGATCTCTTTGGAACCCCACTCATCATCACCAATACTGCTGGAGAGCTACCTTCTAACTGCAACCATTACCACCTACCCACCAAGGTACCCTTAACCAAGCCAAACAATTTTCGCGGAACCCAGATTTTTCCCAAACTGCGAGGAACTTAGAGTGGGTTACGACTCAAAAACTTTAATAAAATCAATGAAAACGTCATCATCTGGGACCTCAAAATTCACGTTTAATAAGTCTCAAATTGAATACTGACTTTGGAATCCTACATGAATCCTTCCACTACCCTTGTCGCCCATCAACCATGTGAAGTTCATTGTGTGGTGTAAGATTTGTAAAAAAAAAACCAATTATACCCCAGAGTGATACCATACAAATTTGATAATTCTGACGACCAATACACTTCGTGGAGGACACTCCTTAAATAGTCAAGATCAATTTACTTTTATGGTCCAAGTTACTGGCGTATTTGGCATTAAAATGTGTTATGAATATTGAAGGCGGTCAAATTATTTTGTTGCGAAGACCCAGACATTCACTAACAGTGACTCCGCATATTAACCCCACACTATTAACAAGGCCAAATTCGCAGGTATAGGTTCCTCAACCAACTCTTTCATGCCCAAACCAGACCAGGAAGAGATGGCCGTTTAAATAACATGTGGATAAGTTAACCAAGTTTATAAATAACATGTTAAAATCCCCCAGAATTATATAGTTAAAACCCCCATACTGGAAAACTTCAAACTCTCTGCACATCCCCAAAACATCGTTCTGATCACACTTATCATGGACATATCCCCAGAAGCAAGCGAATCCTGCTGGATCAAGACACAGATCCTACGTCTCGGGCCATTCAAGCCAATTTAAAAGAGATGTTATTCCTGATAGCAATCAATAGGCCACCACCAAGGCCACCACCAAGTGTCGCCTGATAACATTGTACGGAGTACCCCCTGTTGTGATGTGGCTTCTGTAGAAGCCATGTCTCAATGCAAACTCCCATTTGCCATTTAGCATCCATACATTTGGTTCAATGGCTCACCCCCTGTGGGCTGGGGGTAGAATAAGCCCACCGTACCCCTGCGTGTCGTAGGAGGCGACTAAAAGGGAACCCAAGATCACGGTTTGATAGTGTGCCAAGGGTCTGCGTGGCGGAGGGTTTTTTGTCCGTCTTGAACACTAGCAACCTCAACACTACAGTTTGCGAGTGCGCCTACGGTGTGTATGGCGGGCAGGTTTAACACCCGTCGCAAGCACTAGTCCGAAAGAGGTGAAGGGACATCCAGACAAACCGGGCCCGGGGTGGCTGCTTAGAGGATGTTTGGCGGTTTGAATCCCCTTTAGGGTTTGATTCCGATTTGCCCATTCTGGCTACTGGGCTTTTCATCCTCATCCCCCAGCATGTTGGCCGTGTGCTGCAACCTAGTAATCCGTGGAGGCGGAGATCCTGGCTTTCGGGCTTTGGCTCGTTATTCCGGAGGACGGGTGGCCTGGGCGAGCCGGCCTAAGGTCAATCGGCTATGACTTTTCGGGTTCTGTCGTTGTGGGGAGGCAGCTTGTGCTGTATCCATCTGCATCACGGACCCGAACTGTTTGGGTTATCGAGGGAGGTGGTGTGTACGGCTTCCTTGGTGGCCTCGCCTCTCGGCATGCTTAGGCTGCCACCTCACCGAGATAGACGGCGGTGTTAGCTTCCTGGTGCAGGGCCCTGGATATGCGGCTTCCGGCCCTGCATCACCCGAGTGCCGCGCGGGGTTTTCTTTTCTGAGGGGCGCACCGCCGCGACTTATTTTTGCTCTACATGGCAACTACTTCTCCCCCCCTCCCCCCAAAATTCTTCCCCTCCTCGCCGCACTAGCAAGCGCCAGAGGAGGGAACCCGAGATGGTTGGGCCTGGTGCCCAGTTCGTACCAGACTTTCGTCAGAGTCGGGACCAAGTCCCGAAGTTCCTGGTGGTGACAGGCGAGGGCCGAGATGTTACACAACTCGGTCCGTTCGCTGTCCACAAAGCGCTGAAAGGGATCTGTGGTTCGGATCCGAAGAGTGTCTCTCGGCTCCGTGCTGGGGGATACCTTGTGGAAGTTGCAGACGATGGTCAGGCGAAGAGGCTTTTAAGAGCGAGTGCGCTGGGGTCATGCCCAGTGCATGTCGCGCCGCATCGTACTTTGAACAGCAGCAGGGGGGTCGTGACATGCTTTGATTTGAGGGGTCTCGGTGATGATGCCATCCTGGACGAACTCAAGTCACAGGGTGTTACGGCTGTGAGGCGTTTGACACGGAAAGGCGAGAATGGTTCCTGACCTTTGATACGCCAGTTGCACCGCAGCACATTGCTACCGGTTACCTGCGCTTGAAGGTCAGGAGTTACGTTCCGAATCCGATGCGGTGTTTCCGCTGTCAACGTTTCGGCCATACCAGTGGCTCGTGTAAAGGTAGGCCTACCTGTGTTTCCTGTGCTCAGGCAGCCCATGAAGGCGCTGACTGTGCTGGCCCGCAGCAGTGCGTCAACTGCGGTGGTCGGCACCAAGCCTCTTCACGGGACTGTCGTGTTTATGTTGAGGAACGTCGAGTGCAGGAACTAAAGGTGAAGGACGGGCTTTCCTACTCGGAGGCCCGAAAGAAAGCCAGGCTACCGGCACCGGCAATGACTCGTTCTTTTGCGCAGGTGTGCAGTGCGCCAACGCCTGGCCCAGTTAGTGAGTCTGCTGATTTGGCAGACTTACGCTCTAAGCTCAGGTCTTTGACGGTGACGGTGGGCAAGCTTATTACTTTGTTGACCCAGCAACATCCATCTCTGCAGGGTCTTTTGGGTCCTTCGGACCCGGTTGTTGCCTTGCCGTCGACATCTGCCCAGCCTGCAAATGCTTCTGCTCCTGCTGCTGTTCCTGCTGCTGTAACTGTTCCCAAGCAGGAGGGGGCTTCAGCTAGGCCTCCGCCTGCCCGGAGTGAACCACAGAAAAGGTCGAAGAAAAAGGCTCCTGCTGGTAAGGCCTCATCACCACCCGTGAGGACGTCGCCACCAGGAGAGAAAGTGACACTTTCGTTGAACGGCCAGCTTGCTGAGGGGTCCGTTGTGTCCCCTCAACATCTTGATACTACTTTGCCCATGGAACAGGGAGAGATTTCCTGTTCGAATTCTCCAGAACTTTTTCCTCCTTCCGAGGACAACTTCGTTCTGAACCTCACTCCATCTTTTGATTCGGGTGAGGATTCGGATGTTTTCTGATCGCCCAGAGGAGGAGTTGAGGAGAATGATTCTGTCTTCAGCCCGCCCTAATGCCTGCGCATGCCATCGTTCAGTGGAACTGCCAAAGTTATCGGACCCATGCCGAAGAGCTGCGGCTGCTTTTGTCGCATTGGCGACCTCTGTGCTGCTGTCTACAGGAAACCTGCTTTAAGGCGTCAGATAATCCGGTTGTTCGAGGTTATTCTGTCTACCGTCTGGATGCTGACCCTGTGCCACGTGCACATGGTGGTGTTGCAGTGCTGGTTCAACACTCTCAGCCGCATGCCAGTGTGCCTCTGCACACTAGGCTTCAGGCGGTAGCAGTTCGTGTTTCTTTCCATTTGGATATTACTGTCTGTTCGCTTTATTTGCCACCGGATGAGGTCTTTGGTGTTGGTGACCTGGAGGACCTGGTCCGCCAGCTTCCTGCCCCTTTTCTGTTGCTGGGCGACTTTAACAGCCACCATGTCCAGTGGGGGGGACCTCATACAGACAACAAAGGGAGGATCCTTGAGGAGTGGATGCAGAGGGGGTCTGTTTGCATCCTGAACGATGGAGCCATGACACACTGTAACCTGGCCACGGGCAATTGGTCAGCAGTGGACTTAGTATTTTGCTCGCTGGCCATCCCAGTTCACTTCACTTGGGGTGTCACTGCCGATCTGCATGGAAGCGATCACCTCCCCATTGTGTTGTCCACAACACAAGGGGGTTCTGTGGCTTCCAGGAAAGCCCGGTGGGCGCTTAAACGTGCTGAATGGTCAGCTTTTGCTGAGGCTGCTGTATTTCAGCGTGCGGTTGAGGACTTTTCTGATGTGGATGAACTTTCCACTCATTTCGCTGACGTGGTCCTTGCTGCTGCTCATGCTACTATCCCGCGTACGTCCACTCAGCCGCGGCGGGTTCCTGTTCCGTGGTGGACACCTGCTTGCGGGCAGGCCATTCAGGCCCGCCGGCGAACGTTGCGTGCGTTTACAGTCAGCCCAACTGCTGACAACTTTGTAGCCTTTAAGCGCTGTCGTGCCCGTGCCAGGTTTGTCATCCGTGAGGCTAGACGTGCTTCGTGGGCAGTTTATGTTTCGTCGATCACGCGCTCCACGCCTTCTCAGCAGGTGTGGCGGAAGGTGCGCCAGATCTCGGGGAAGACCGTGCCTTCCCCGGTTTCACAGCTGAAGGTGGCGAATACCGTGATCTCTTCTGTGCCGGATATCGCCGACTGTCTTGCGTCTGCGTTTGCACAGGTTTCGAGTGATAACCATTATGATCCTGGTTTCCTCAGAATAAAGCGTAGTGAAGAGGCTCACCCTCTAGACTTTCGCTCCGACGGGCTAGAGGAGTACAATTTACCGTTCACCAGGCAGGAATTTGTTTCCGCTTTGTCCAAGTCGCATGACTCCGCCCCAGGGCCTGATGATGTTCACTATCAGCTGTTGAAACATCTGCCTCTTGCCTCCCAGCAGTTCTTGCTGGAGATGTTCAACCGTGTGTGGGCAGAAGGCTCTGTTCCGGCAGCGTGGAGGACAGCAGTGGTCATCCCGATTGTGAAACCGGGCAAAGACCCTACTGCTCCTTCCAGTTATCGCCCAATCGCTCTGACTAGCTGTGTCTGTAAACTTATGGAACGGATGGTTAGTGAGAGGTTGGTCTGGGTGCTGGAATCACGCGGATTCTTATCTGCGTCCCAGTGTGGCTTTCGACGTTTTCGGTCAACCATCGATCATCTGGTTGCCCTTGAATCGGATGTGAGGGAGGCTTTTCGCCTGCGTCAACATCTGGTTCAGGTTTTCTTTGACTTGGAGAAGGCATATGATACGACCTGGCGTTATGGGATTCTCCGTAATCTCTATAACTGTGGCTTGAGGGGACGGATGCCACTGTTGCTTTCCGCTTACCTCTCAGGCCGTTCTTTCCGTGTTCGTGTCGGGGCGGCTCTTTCCCGCCCGTTTGTCTTGGAGAATGGTGTGCCTCAAGGAGGTGTTCTTAGTGTCATCTTGTTTGCTATTGGGATCAACCCCATTGCTCACCAAGCTGCTGTTCCCCAGTCATTGTTTGTCGATGACTTCGGCCTGCGCTTTCGAGCAGCTAGCATGCAGACCTGCGAGCGGCAGCTACAGCTAGCGATTAACAAAGTCCAGACCTGGGCGGTCAGTAATGGTTTCCGGTATTCTCCGGACAAGACTGTGTGCATTCACTTTTGCCGCCAACGAACGCTGCACCCAGATCCTTGCCTGTACTTGGGGCAGGCGCAGATTCCTGTTGTCCCACAGGCACGTTTCCTGGGTCTGGTGTTCGATTCCAGGTTATCTTGGCTTCCACACTTGCGCCAACTTAAAGACAAGTCTTTGCGGGCACTTAACATCTTGCGGGTTCTGTCGGGCACTTCATGGGGTGCCGATCGCGCTGTCATGTTGCGCCTCTACAGAGCCCTTGTCCGCAGCAAACTTGATTATGCGTGCATGGTGTATGGTTCGGCTAATGACTCGACTCTCCGGATGTTGGACACTGTGCATCACAGTGGCCTGCGTGTGGCGACTGGGGCATTTCGAACTTCTCCAGTGGTCAGCCTCTATGCTGAGGCCTCGGAGCCACCTTTGGCCATTCGTCGGCGAAAGCTGGCCATTCAGTATGCTGTGCGTTTACGTGCTGTGGAATCCAGTCCTGCTTGGTCCATGGTTTTTGGGCCAGACTTGCGAGTCGGTAGACGCAGGGTGGGTAAGGGTGATTTCCGCGATCGGCTCCAGCAGTCCTGTCAGGAGATGGCCTTTGAAATGCCCAGCGTCTTGAGGCTTGGGGGCATGCCAGTTGCCCCTTGGCTTGTCCCGGGTGGCATTTTCATTTTCGCTCTGGCGTCCCTCCCGAAGGGTTCCACTCTACCTGCACGGTACTTACAGGAGTTCCGGCGGCTGTGTTCTCAGTACACCGGTTATCAGCGGCTGTTTACTGATGGGTCGAAGTCAGACGCTGGCGTGGCTTGTGCTTGTGTTTGTAAGGGAGTGACGGTTGCCCATCGCCTTCCATCAGGCTATTCTGTGTTTTCTGCAGAGCTTTTGGCTCTCGGTTTGGCGGTGAAATGGATCCTTGGCCTTCAGGGCACGCATTTCATTATCTTTAGCGATTCCATGAGTGCCCTGGAGTCCTTGGCGAATTACAATCCTCGGAACCCCTTGACACAACGTGTCCAAGCTTTGCTTTCCCGCTTGCCTGGCCAGCGGAAAACCGTGCTTTTCTGCTGGATCCCGGGCCATGTTGGGATAGGTGGAAATGAGCAAGCGGATTCTGCAGCAATAGGGGCCCTTTCTGGCCCTCTCGGTAGGGATCTCAGGCTTGTTCCCTCGGACGCTTTTCCAACTCTGCGTCTGAGGTTACATGCTTTTTGGCAAGCCTCGTGGGATGGACAGGACGGCAATAAATTACGAGCTATTAAAGGCACTGTTGAGGAATGGCACTCGGCGTGTCGCCGCAGTCGCCGTGAGGAGGTGGTGTTGGCCCGTTTGCGCATTGGTCACACTCGACTTACTCACTGTTTCCTTTTGCGGGGGGGTTGACCCTCCTGAATGTTGTTGGTGTCGGCGGCCACTTACGGTCCGGCACTTCCTTGTTGATTGTTGCCATCTTGATGGATTTCGTCGTCGTTTCCATCTTCCGCATGACATTGTGCGTCAATTGGGCGATAAGTCTGTCCTCCTGTCCGGTGTTTTTCAATTTTTGCAGGAGGTACAGATGTGTGACAAGATTTAGATTAGGGGTTTGAATAATGTCTCTGTAATGTGTGGTGCAGTGGCAACCCGGACCACTGCACTGTGACTGAGGTTGGCGCTAATGACCAAGCTGTCGACGCGCCATTAAGCCTCAATCCCCCCCCCTCATTGGCTCACCGCTGTGACCAGTGCAGCAGTAGCAGTCTTTTGTAGCATAGACAAAGCACACATTAAAACATGTGATAACTCACTTGTGACAGAATCATTGCTAACCCGTTCACGAGAACACGTCACAACAGGCTTACAAGTAGTTGTAAGTACCACGTCATAATTTCGTGTCAGAAGTGGGGTTTGAACCAACGCCCTCATTTGAGGACCAGAAACACGCCCACTGATGACCTCCATTCATCAGAGATGCTGATTGGTCTCAAGCTTCGAGGATTTGTGCCTATGCCTGGAAAAATATGCAGTTTAATTTGACTGTTGTCGGTTCTCGGCTGCCCTGAAAGCTCGACAAGAAGCGCAACAGCATACAGTCAGGTACAGCGTAGGCCTCTCACACCACTTCACTGCATTCAACCAGTTTAACTTCAACGAGGAAATAGCTGGATGTCCACCATTGTGCCTTATCTTCGTATGCAGGGCGTACTCTGTCATAACAGACTCCATTTGGTTGGTTCTAATCCAAAAGAACCAACCATCACAGCCAATGTAGTAGACCTCTTTCCAGATGAAGTGCTTCTTATCACTTTACCAGGCCCACCTGATTTGCACGAGCCAACTATTCCACAACCAGGACTGCGAGTTTCTAGCTTTGGCTGGCTTATCAATCGACCCATTAGACTAGTTATTATCTGAAGGATAATGTCTCAAGGAAGTGCACTGGAAATCTTGTTTCTTGAACTAGTTGTGTTGTTATTTTTATAATCATAATTTTGTAAACTTAAAAATTCTAGCCTATATCCTACTTAGAAATTAAATGCAGCCGATTTTAACCAAGTTTACTGAAAAGTATTATATAGTCTTTTGTAGCAAAGACAAAGCACACGTTAAAACATGTGCTAACTTACTTATGTCCGAATCATTGCTAACCCGTTCACGAGAACACGTCGCAACAGGCTTACAAGTAGTTTATGTAAGTACCACATCATATTTCGTGTCAGAAGTGGGGTTCGAACCCACGCCCTCATTTGAGGACCAGAAACACATGTTATGATGTGGCTTCCGAAGCCATGCCTCAGTGCAAACTGCCAATTGTCGTGGCTTCCGTAGATCTAGTTCCTTGACTCGCCGCTGTGACCAACAGTTCAGCAATGCCCATCTTTTGTGGCATAGACGAAACCGCTGTTAAAACATTTGCTAACTATCACTTATGCCCGAATCAATGTTAATCCGTTCACGAGTGTTCGTCACAAGAGGATTACAAGTAGTTTATGTAAACACCATTTCTCCCAAGTTATCTGGGTGGGAGTCCGTCAGCCAACATGGTTACAAATAAACATCATGAATCTCCGAAGCTAATAGAAACCTAAAATCCTGAAAGTTGCCCTAAACACTTCTAGTGTTTAGTTGAATGAGGGTCATGTCACCTACAGACCCAGACCAGGCTATGGTATGTAACCCAAAGAGACGATGGAGTAGAATGCAGTCCTTAGCGAGCCCATTACGCATTCTAGTTTTACGAGAGATTATATGTTTGACTATTTCCACGTAGATTTCTTTTGCCAGAATTTTATTCCCCAATGTGCCCTATACTTGTCTCGTTTTCTACCTACACCAATTTACGTACAGATGTGAACTTCTTAGATTGTGCAATCAACTCTGAAGTTAGCATGTTGTCTAGTCAGGTATGAGGGGAACATACACTGCTTTGTTTCAACCATAAGGAATGAGTTGAATACAACACTCTTAACTATGATACTGGTCACTTGCATTTTTTAATGTAAATGGTTCATTGTCTAGACTGAAATGATACTTTTGGTTTAATGGTAATTTTTTGAAGCGTGGGTGAAGATTGTCTGCAAATGGAATCATGCGGACGTAGAAATGCATCACTTTTATTATTTGATCGAAGGATTTCCCTATGATAGGTAGGTACCGCCGGTGTAAAGTGTCTAACTTGGCTATAGTTCCTTTTATATCTGTTTAACAGGCAACTAACGATTTATGAAGCATTAGATTTTCATTAAAGAATAAAAACAAACTGCGTCGTTCCCCTCAGCAGAATCGACAAATTGTGAGCAGCCAATAATCCATTCTTGCCATAATCTATAATGCTTGTAATGTCATTATTTGCTCGGTTGTAACTGGTGTCAAATCATTTGCAGCATGCGCCTGTTATACTGTATCCACCCAAAACCAAATGTAGAAAAACCCGCCAAGTTTGCAAAAACGATCGGCCTTTGAAGGTAGTGATATCATTCAACCATGGAAAGACTGCCAAGGTCAATCCTATTAGCCAAGTTAATCGCACCGATTAATAGTTCGAAAGTTAAATGAAAACTTGAAGATTGCTACTCGCTGTAGCAATCTTCAAGTTTTCATTTAACGTCCAAAGTATTATTGGGTGCGATTAACTTGGCTAATAGGATTGAGCTTGGCAGCCTTTCCTTGGTTGAATGATATCACTACCTTCAAAGGCCGATCGTTTTTGGAAACTTGGCGGGTTTTTCTGCCAGTTTTGATTTTGGGTGGATATCACAACTTTCATAGGACTGTTAACGTACATAAGGGTACACCGTGTTATCTTCATCTGTACCTTTTTTCTAGAGGAATTTAATATCTATAAATTTTCACATTTCTAATTTTCAAATTTACCATTGCCAATTAGCCGTTATATTACCAAAATTTCCACAGCTTAGTTTATTGTATGACCACTCTTCACATGCTCAAGTTGCTTAAATCCCATTTTGGCACACACTGGCTAATAATCGCTGATTTCGTTCGCTTCGCTCACTCAATCAGCGCATCCCCTTCAGTTGTTTTGTTTATCCCTGCACCTTCCCCTTAACTTTTCAAGATTTCATTCACATTTAGTCATACAGAAACCCCCGAAGGTCGCTGTTACTAAAACAGCAGAACGCGAAGCTTTTTATGTTTGGGTTATTAACAAAAAACCCGTTAGCTCGTGGATGCTCGTATTGTTACGTAACCATCATCTAACGTCCATCATCTAACGTGCATCCTTTTATTCTTACGCTATCCACGGCAACGTTAATGTTTTCTTATTTTGTCCTTCGTTCAGTTTTTAGTTCGTCCAGGCTTTTACAATAAATCTAAAGACCAGTGTTGATTGTTCAAGACATTGTTGCTTGAAATATTTGGTTGCAACTTGGAAAAGAACGAAATTTAAATTCGCTGGTAGCGAATTTCAAAACCCTCCCACGCATTTGTCCTGACCCCTACAACTCTCAAACCAACAAAAGAACCATGCTCAGATCACCATGCATCCGTGCGCCAAAATTCAGCTACTCAATTTTGCGCTCAGAGCCATGAGCAAAAAATCTATGGGATTTAACATAAGAAAAATCTTATTAGCCAGCTAGCTAGGCAGTAACATAAAAACAACGTTATTGACGCATCTTTTTGTCTATGATTGGTGGACACTCATCCTTTAAATTTTAGTTTTTCTTAATCTCTGACCCTTCTCCTTATATTTACCACAATTTGAAACATTTCTGTCGCATAGGGATTTATCGTCAGCATGCCAAAATAAGCTTTCAGTTGCTTACAGTTAACAGACACATGTCTGCTAGTGAGCCGCTTTTTTATCATTAACAATCAATTTTTTAACAATCGGATGTCTACAATGGGATGATCTACTGTTGGCGGCGACACTCTAGTGTGTGTCTAGATTGCGTGTCTTGGAGGTTTTAATTTTCCCCTTTTTAATTGCTTTATCGATTTTCATGCATACAATTTGAACAAAGACCTTTCTATTGGCACATCATCGCTTTTCCCAGCACCTCTATTTATTATCTAATAAATAATAATAATAATAAAAGGTGTCGGCAAATAGGGCTAATAGCTTGTTATTAGGCCCAAGCGGCAGATGTTAAGTGGAAGATTTTACCTCCATCAGGAACAGTTGTTTTTTTGCCGCATGAGGGACGAATCCGGAGTACCCGGAAGAAATCCTCGCGCAACGGGCGGAAAACAACCGGAGAAAAACCTGTACATATACACTTCCCTTCCCCCAGGATCGAACCTGGGTCTGTACGAAGCCAGAGATGTACAGCTGGGACCATGACGCCTATCGAATCTTACGCCCCAATGCTCGCACCTACCCGTGCGCCCGTAATGAACTTCTTTAAATAGTTTTGGCCTGAAAGTTTCTTACAAGCGCTTTGCCAATCAAATGAAAAAAGCCTGGAGATGACAAATGTTGCTTAAGTGTAAACCAAATTGGAGAAAGTTATTTTGTCATTACAGCATCCTGAAGCAGTAACTGAAGAGCTCACTATTACTAGTGTGCTAATGGTTAGTTATCGCTTCAGGATGCTGTAGTGAAAAAAAAATTCTGTCACAACTGTGAGATCGTTAAAGAATTTTTGTCTTTGTTTTGAACATAAAGCCTGATTCAGGAATTAAATAACCAACCAAATAAATACATTACCATTTTGAAAATGATCTTCGTTTAAATCGTCAGTGACAAATTCAGCTAAAAAATGAAAACGAGGTTAGTTATTATGAAATTAGATCAAGGTCACTTAAAAAAGAAAATTGGTTCTCGGGCCTTTTCTTAGACTTTGGAGAATTATTTTAAATTTTGGGTCAAATAAAGAAGACTGCCACATAATTCTACCTATCATGTGTCCATAAAATTTATTACTGACAAGAATGGTAATTTATATTTTCATTTTCATTTTCATTTATTTTTTTATTTTTGCCCCCTCCTTTCTTTTTATTTCCTGTCAAATAATCGGTGAGGGCGGGGGCCCGAGAACCAGCTTTTCTTTTTGTAATGGCCTATTTTTATTGGCAATATATCCAGCAGTTACTAATGCGAAAAGAGTGCAGAAGTACTAATCGTAATGCGGAAAGCCAACAAGGTGCATACACAAATTCAATTAAGCGAAATTTCGGAGACGCTGCAATCCGTACTCAAACAAACGTTGAGTAGACTGAGGTCATCAAAATGCCCTTAAATCAACTGAACTGTAACATGCAAAAGACTATCAATAAATTAATACCAAAATTAATCCCATTTCCGTTGACTTTTGGACTTAGTGGTTTACTGCCTGAGAGGGAATTGAATGCTCTACATATGAGACCAAAGGCCGAAGCTCTCCCGCTAAGCCGTGATGACATGGCCAAAGTATCAGTATGGCTTAGTGGTAGCGCTTCGGCCTTTACTATCAAAGTTTAAGATTATCTCTATATATATATTTCGCTTAGGAGCAGACTTAATGATGATGGCGAGGGATCATGACGTCCGGCCAGAAGCGAACAGGACATCCGGCCAGAAGCGAGCAGGCGAGCAGCCTTTGCATTCCAGTCCGGGGAGAGGAATGGGGGAGTTGCGGTTGAGGGCGTGAGGAGGTGGCTGTTTGCTAGAACGGGGTATGTTACGCCGGGGTCAGCTAGTAGGCTATAACACCCGAAGTGCTTCGACGAAATCGTTAATTGTGTGTTTTAGTACGAAACTCCTTTCCAGATCTAATTTCCCGAGAGCAAAGGTCGAGGTAATTTTGTTGGAAAGGATTTGAGTGCTAAAACACACAAATTATAGATTTCGTAAAACCACGAGTGGGATTCTGTGCGAGAATTTTTGTTTTTTTTCACAAAACGATTTACAGTTTCCATTTCGATTTTCGATATATATTTTGGTTTACTATGTTTAGCTATGTTGACAATGCTTCCTCTTTGACGCGTGCAATACTGCCCCCCATCCCATTTCGTCAACTGTAATTTCGTTTGCTTCAGCATTGGTATTTCACATTACGTAGGCCTACACCTGATTTTTATTCCGCTCGCAAGCGAAGTTAAAACGTAAAGCTCTGAGGCCTGACGAGAAGCGGCTTCGTGTTTCCGTAAACGTCTGGCGATTCGCGTAGGTGACGTCATTGTCCTAATGGGGACATAACGAGAATGAAAGCAAACCTCAGCAAAGTGCGATATGCTGTTGTCTGTATGTCGGTTGTCGGTGATCATTCATCATGCCAGTTAATCCTGCGAGTAAAGCGTTGATTTATACTATAATTATCGAGTGGAATGGTATCGTCTTTTGAACGTAAGTCGTGGTCTTATCAGTGTAAGTTGTGCAACGTGCTCGTTTTGAGGAAAGAAAACAAACAGCCTATGATGAATGAATTACAGACAACTAGTATCAGGACATCAGTCAGTAAGCAACTTAAAAATATACTAAAACACAATAATTTTTAATACAATCTTAAAGAGTAAATCAAAAATCAAAGCTTTACTCTTCGATGAATTCTAGAGCAAGAATACAGAAAATAAGCAAATAAGAAAAGGCTTCCTCCATGTGAAAGCAAAGGTTGAAATGAAGAAGATTGCTCTTGCCTTATTAGTGATGTGTAACCTAAGCCCTTGTGGCTACATTTCGAATTAATATTTCGAAATCAGTTTGTGCAAAATAGGAACATATTTCTTTGATTTGTCTACTACCTGGCAAAATATAATTGTAGACACGGCAGCAGTTGGGGAGCCCCAGGGTGCACTACCCCGGGTCCCATACTTTGTGGCGCCCCAAATTTTCCCATGAATAGTAAAGTCAGCATATAAAAAGCTCGAAAATATGCTCAAAAGTGGGCAAATACGTAAAGAAACGTAAAAAGAAAGGAATATCCAGAAATTTTCCCCTAAAGGCCCCGGGTTTATGGTGCAAATGTTAAAAAAAAGGTCCCCCAAACCTTCCTTGAAAGAGACTCCGATTAATTGGCTTAGCTCCATGACCCCAGGGTTGTAGTTGGAGCCGTGATTGTGAACTAGGTGAGGGGACTTGTGCCAAAAAAATACAAATAGCTTCCATGTAAATCCTAGAGCGGTATGGCTTTTCAGTAAATAATATTTTGTCTTATGCAGGTCTAGAGAGTGACCTGTAATTATACAGGGTGTTAAAAAAAAACGTTACACGTTGAATTTTTCTAAGTCCAACAACCATCCCCGCCACTGTAACCCTTATCCCTGACCTCAGTAAAGAAATCAAGAAAGTTATTCCTGACTTCATGAAAGAAAGCTTTTGTTTGCATTTCAAATAAGAACGCAAAAGGTAACAAAAGCACGTGACAGCCCTGGTTGGTGGAGGGGGGGGGGAGAGAACCAAAACAAAAATAAAAGCCCATAAATAGATTTCAAGTAAAAAGAAAAAAAAATTTAATTTGCCATCAAGCAAAATAGCTAATGTCGTGGAGTGCCGTGGGTGCAGGATGAAGGTAGATAGATGGAGGCCGGTTTGTAACTCTTGAACATTTATTACGTTATTGCATACATCGCCATTACTCATGCGAGAGAGAGACTCTCGTTCTCTCTCGCGTACCACGAGAATATGCACCATCCATCTTTATGTTACATCTAGATAGTGCATGGCACGCTACTACATCCCTCCTTTTCTTTTTAGACGAGTCAGCCACCCACCGCACATATTAGCTTGAGCTACATTAGCTTGAGCTACATTTACATTTGGCACAAAATCATTATCAGTTTCATCATCACTGAAATCATTTTCAACATTTTCATTTGCATTGTATGACTTACTGTTGGGTTACATAATTTTAGGTAGGTGTTATTCCTCGTAATCTCTCCTCCTTTTTTTTTTGGTTAAAATCATGCATTGCCTTTCACTTGTTTTATAGTGTATTGCTCAGTACCAAATGTTGACATAAGTTTATGTTTGCGAATCTGCTTAACATACACTTTATCACCTGTTTTGAATTCAGACGAGTGAGCATGTCGCCGCTTGTCTGCGTATGCTTTCTCGTCTGCTTTTCTAGCATGATCATTTTGAACTGCTTCAACAACCTTTGAATCCTCACACACTTGATCTATTTGTGGCAGTTAAGTCTTTACACTGTATCTGAAAATTACCTCGGACGGCGCCATCTTCGTTGAGCAATGAGGCGTCGTTCTGTACATTTTGAGAAATTGAACGAGTGCCCTTGACAAAGACATATTTTCGATTCGCGCTGTTTTAAATGACTTTAAAAACACTTTGTTACGCCGTTCGACTTGTCCATTGGCTTGTGCCAAATATGGAGTTATTTTTCTATGTTTAATTCCACATTCTTTCAAATATTCTTTGAACTCTTTTGAAGCGAACTGCGGTCTATTGTCTGACGTCAGTTCTGAAGGATAACCAAATCTACTGAAAATTGTCTCTAACCATTCAATTATTACATTTGAAGTTATTGTTTTGGTTAGGCGGGCTTCAGGCCATTTTGAACAATAATCAACTAATACAATCAAATATTCACTACTGTTAAAGGGACCACAGATGTCAATTGCCACTGTATGCATCGGACTGTTTACCCAATCTGTCATCTGTAATGGTTCTGGTTTAGCACCGCTACCTATTAGTTGACATGTATCACATTGTCTTACTAGTAATTCATCAACATCACGATCTAGGCTAGGCCACCATACCTTAGTACGCATGAATGCTTTTGTTTTACTGGTGCCTTGATGTGATTCGTGGGCAATATTTAACACTTTCTGTCTTAATTGTTTAGGAACTACGATTTTGTTACCTTTTAACAATATGCCATCATTCCATGTAAGTTCTTCTCGCATTTTGAAATATACACTTTTTTTATCCCAGTTACTTGTAGATAATGATTGTTTTACAATTTGGAGTTCTGGGTCAATAATAGTTGCCTCTTTAACCATGTTAGTATCTACAGCTTTAGGAATTGCTTGTTCTGTAACAAAATTTACATACATAACAGTGTCATATTCCAACTTTTGTGACTTTGCTGTTTGTTGCTGGTCAACATTGATTAACCTTGACAGAGAATCTGCAATGTTGTTTACACCTTTGACATACTTGACAGTAAAATTATATGGTAACAATCTTAGTACCCATCTTTCAATTCTGGCTGATGGTCTTGATTTTGGCGAGTAAACCACTTCTAACGGTTTGTGGTATGTAACCACCATGAACTTACTTTTCACATCCCCATACCACTGATAAAGCTTCTTTCTCTGTTTGCGAGTACCTGGATTCTTGATCTGTGAGTCCTTTGGTTGCAAAAGCTACAGGGTAGAATATACCATCATCACCTTTCTGAGTCAAAATTGAACCTAGGCCGATTGGACTTGCATCAACTACGAGCTCTGTTTCTCGTTTAGGATTGAAATTTTTTAAACTCGCTGAGTTTGCTACTGCTTCCTTAAGTTTTACGAAAGCTTTTCCATGTTTAGGTTCCCATTCCCAGTCCTTTCCTTTTTTAGTGAGTTCTCTCAACTCTGCAGTTAGGCTAGCTACATTAGGAATGAACTTTGCACAAAAATTGATTAATCCTAGAAAACTCCTAACCTTGGTCACATTTTTGGGTGGGGTAGCATCTTTGACTCCTTGTATTTTGCTATCAGTCAACTGAACACCTTTTTTGAGGAAACAAGATATCCCATGAACTCTAATTTGTTCACACCAAATTTACATTTTGATTTGTTGAGTGTTAGGTTCTTTTCTTGAAGCCTAGTTAGTACAGCATCTAATCTCGCATTGTGCTCTTCTTGATTTTTGCCATAAACAACTGTATTGTCTGAAATATTTTCAATACCTTCACATCCTTTTAGGGCTTCTCGTACATGATATTGAAACACTTCAGCTGCAATATTTAAACCCAAAATTAGTACCTTGTACCTATACACTCCAGATTTAGTTGCGAATGTAGTTATGGTTCTACTGTCTTCATCTAATGCTAATTGGTGATAACCACTTGTGAAACCTAATTCTGAAATTACCTCAGCACCATCAAGCTTTTGGATAACTTCATCAACCAAGGGAATTGGATATTCTTGTACTTGTACAGCTTCATTAGGAATTCTCATGTCTAAACAAAACCTCACTGTATCATCATTTTTAGGTCTTACAACTAGTGGTGTTAACCGTGGAGTTGGTCCTTCAAGTCTCTCAATTATGTCTGCAGCAAGCATTTTTTTTCAATTTGCTGTGCAACTTTTTGACAAACGTGGTAAGGTGTACGCCTTAAAGGTTGTGCAACAGGTTTAGCATCACCTTTTAAAGGAATGTGTACCTCACAATCTTTCAACTTACCAATACCTTCAAATATGCTTTTATACTTGGTTATGATTGAAACATCTGATCATCTGATCCGAAATTGTCATCATGTACCACATCATGTATCACTGTTAAATTGCACTAGGCCTAACCTTTCTGAACTCGCTTTGCCCAACAAACATGGATAATCTCCTTCAATAATTACAAATGTGGTGCATATTTGTTTGCCATTGACCTTAACAGTAGTAGTCCACTGTCTTTCTAGTTTTAACGGATCGGATCTACCATACGAAAACACTCTTGAATTTGTTGGTTCAATAGTGTCACTTGGTTTCTTGGCATTTTTAAAGTCTCGTTTTGTTATTACATCCACTGAAGCTCCTGTGTCCGAAATGAACCGTATTTGCTTCTTGTCGTTGATTATTGCGTCTAATAGGTAACTATTTATTACATATATTGCGAAAATGAAATCATCACTGTCACTACTTGCTTCTTCAGTGAGTAAATGAACTTGCTTCTTATCGCGATCTTTATTTTGGCTGGCTTTTCCGCTGGCAGATTGCATGTTCGAATTTGGTTGCATCTCGTTTTTAATTTTTGTTTTGCACATTTTAGCGAAATGTCCGACTTTTTTGCATTTTGTACATGTTTTATCACGAGCAATTTCACAATTTCTGGAATAATGTCCGTCACGGCCGCATCTGAAGCACGAACCTCGTCTTGCTTTTTGATTTGCGCTGGCTTGACTGCCGCTCAGCTTTGACCTTGACATGGTTCACTTGTTGATTGGTTGTGTTTTAATGTATATCAACTGATTCCATTTTGCGAATTTGTGATTGCGTCATCTCACTGAGTCTTGCAATTGTGATCAATTCTTCCAATTGTAAACCATTGGTACTACCGCTTTCTTCAGCAATCTTTGGCGTAGGTTTGAACATTTGCAACCATCTATAAATTGATCCGTAACAAATTCGTCAGTTCTGGCTTCGTATTTACAATACAGAACTGCCTTACGAAGTCGAGCCAAATAATCGTCCACAGTTTCGTCATATCTTTTTTTGGTGCGTCGGAAAACATGGCGCTCAAATGAAATATTTCGTTTGGTATCAAAATGTTCATCGAATTTTGTGACTACCTGATTGGACGTCGGGTTTGCGATTACATTTCCTGCTTGATCTACAAACAAGAATGTTTCGTACAGGTCTTGCAAATCCAGACCTGCCGTATGAAGAAGAAATGCAGCTTTTCGGCCATCTTGCGTCACATTTGCAGCTTAAGCATAGAACCCAAACTGCTTTTTCCACTTTTCCCATTTTTCACCCTGACTCTCTCCTTTTGCGGAAAATTGTTCGATTGGTGCAATATTTACCATCGCCATCTCGTCGCCAGGTTGTAGTGGAGTGCCGTGGGTGCAGGATGAAGGTAGATGGAGGCCGGTTTGTAACTCTTGAACATTTATTACGTTATTGCGTACATCGCCATTACTCATGCGAGAGAGAGACTCTCGTCCTCTCTCACGTACCACGAGAATATGCACCATGCATCTTTATGTTACATCTAGATAGTGCATGGCGCGCTACTACAGCTAAAATAAAGGCTTTTACAGTATTTGGATTCCAAATAAAAACACAAAAGGAAAAAACGCATGTGGCAACCCTGGATGTTGGTGCGGGAGGGGGGGGGGACCACAACAAACAATAAAAGCCCATAATTAAATTTCAAGTAAAAACAAACAAAAAAACATTTAATTGGCCATCAAGCAAAATAGCTAAAATAAAGGCTTCTATAGTATTTGAATTCCAAATAAAAACGCAAAAGGAAAAAACGCATGTGGCCTGGATGATGGGGGTAAGCCACTTGTACGGCGGCAGTACAACGTAGCTTCTGCGGCCTCTTATCCCTGATATCCTGTAGAAATCTAATCGCCCAATCGGTTACCTGGAACTACTACAAAGGCTCATCACGGCCCTCAAACGGGCCCTTTCTGGCCCTCTCGAAAGGGATCTCAGCCTTGTTCCCTCAGACGCCTTTCCAGCTCTTCGTCTGAGGTTACACGCTTTTTGGCAGACCTTGTGGGACAGACACGACGGAAATAAGTTACTAGCTATTAAGGGCACCTAGAGGAATGGCACTCGGGGTGTCGCCGCAGTCGCCGTGAGGAGGTTCTGTTGGCCCGTTTGCGCATTGGTCACACCCGACTTACTCACTGTTTCTTTTTGCGGGGGTTGACCCTCCTGAATGTTATTGGTGTCGACGGCCACTTACGGTCCGGCACTTCCTTGTTGATTGTCGCCATCTTGATGGTGTTCGCCGTCATTTCCGTCTTCCGCATGACATCGCGTGTCAATTGGGCGATAAATCTGTCCTCCTGTCCGGTGTTTTTCAATTTTTGCAGGAGGTACAGATGTATGACGAGATTAGATTGGGGGTTTGAATAATATCTCTGTAATGTGTGGTGCAGTGGCAACCCGGAACACTGCACTGTGAATGAGGTTGGCGCTAATGACCAAGCTGTTGACGTCCCATTAAGCCTAAATCCCCCCCCATCACGTTTCGCGCTTTTTGGCCCAGTAGGCAAAGCCCCCGCACGTGCGGGGGCTGCGGGGGTGCTGGCTACGGCCCTGCACCTAATGTACATACTGATTTAACAACTATCCAGTATTCACATCTCATCGCCACGCCACTTGCTGCACAAAAGGCCTAGTAACGTTATCCGACAGGAGTTCCCAGTTTACAGTACTGTACTTACTGTAACTGGCTGAATTTAATTACCGATTTAGTAACATTGGTTAATGCTGCATGTTGCCCTTCAGCTGCACTGCCGTTGCACGCAAAGTTGTGACCTGATGTCCCCAGGGCATGCAGCTATTGTGTAATGTGTAGTATACTGTAGTACTGGTTGGTCCGTACACTTGGATGTGACAGTAGTTAGGTGCATACAACTGATACGTATCATTCGATGCCGCTTGTTCTTTTTGTATTCGCTTCATTCGATTCCACTCGTTCTTTTTGTATTTCATAACGACGTGCCACGCATAAACCTACACCAACGCATCAATATTATTAAATGGTGTTACCAAAACGATATGATGTCAGACGTTTTGGTGAGGTGGCAAGCTGCGTATCTTCAGCCACCTCCATGCCGGTCTACAGTGGCACATTTGGTGGAGAAATTTGAAATCACAGGTTCTGTGGAAAATCAACATAAGGGCCATTCTGGCCGTAAACTAATGGCACGAATGATTGAAAATGCCGTTGAGATCTACCATGTGTTGCTTGATGAACCAACGACGTCCCAGCATCAGTTGGAACGGCAAACGGGTGTATCACTGCCTTCAGTCAATAGGCTGATTAAGGGCCTAACCTTGAAGGTGTACCGTCCATGGCGTATCCACGCCTTAAACGAAGATGAACCCGATCGACGCATTCAGTTCTGCGAGGAATTCCCTAGATTTCCTTGCAGATGATCCACAGAACGTGGAATGGATATTATACTCCGATGAAGCCAAGTTTCATCTGAATGGCAGAGTTAATCGTCACAACTGCAAATTTTACAGTGATGACAACCCACACGTCACTATGGCGGCATTCAGGCCGTCACCTGGCATCAATGTTTGGGGAGGTATATGGGCTTGGGGGGGTCATTGGACCATTCTTCCTTGATGGAACGATCAGTATATCGTCAGCTGCTAGAAGACAGGATTCTGCTAGCTGTACGGGAAAAGTGTCTCGCAGATATTACTTTCCAACAAGATGGTGCAGCACCTCACTGTACAACACATGTGCGAGACCTTTTTGATGACCAATTTCCCTACAGCAGGATTGGTAGAGGAGGTGCGATGGAATGGTCCGCACGTTCGTGCTATCTGACGCCTGGACTTTAGTGTGTGGGGAATAGTACGGGATTTGGTGTGCATTCAACCAGCCAAGGGTATTGCAACACTGCAGGTTCTCATTACTGCTGCATTTTCAGACATTTACTCCTGACTTATGCAGGAGAATAATAATACTAAATTTATTACCAAAAATTGGCAAAAGGATATCAGGAAGGGATGCTCAGTATCCACTAACACCTGTCCTAAAAATTATGATACAGGCAAACAGTTGTCACAATTAAAAACAATTAAAATAACTAAAACAAATTAAAATAATTGTCAGAATTAAATACAATTAAAATAGCTAAAACAAATTAAAACTATTGTCACAATTAAAATCAATTAAAGTAACTAAAACAAATTAACACAATTGTCACAATTAAAAACAATTAAAATAACTAAAACAAATTAAAACAATTGTCACAATTAAAAACAATTAAAACAATTAAGAACAATTTTAACTAATATATTAAAATAGAAAAATATGCATAAAACATAGATGGTTGCTACAAAAAAGTTAACATCACGCAGTTGTAGTAAGTTAAAATCAGAAACACTTTAAAAATTTCGAAAGATTAGGTTTTTTTAGACCACGTCTAAATTGTTGTAGACTGGTGGAGTTTACCAACTCCGATGGTAGGGAGTTCCACGGATGCACCACACGGTTTGAGAAGAAGTACTTTCTGCAACCTTTTTTGACTGCTCCTATTGTTAGTTTAAGGATATGACCTCTAGTGTACCCATTGCCACGAATACAGAAAAAGAGATTTGGATCGAAATCAACAAGTCCACGTAAAATGGAAAAAGTAAGGCAAAGGTCGGCATGAAGGCGCCGCAGCTCCAAAGACTCAAGGCCAAGGTGGTTTAGTCGCTGTACATATGAGAGGTTATAGCATCCTGAAAGATATTTGGTAAAAGATTTTGTACAGCTTCGATACGTTTGATATCTTTTAATAGATGGGGAGACCATACTGGACTGGCATATTCTAGAATAGGCCGCACATAAATGGTATAAGCTTTAATTAAAGTTGGCACATCGCGAGAAGTGAAACATCGCCTTAGCATGTATCCAATTCGCTTTGCCCTGGAAACTACCTGATTACAGTGGTTAGAGAAATTTAAGTCTGATGACAGGTATACTCCAAGGCCCTTAATGCTAACTTCCGATTTAAGGTCGTGGTTATCTAGTGAATATGCAGATTTGCAATTATTTTACCAATTGGGAAAGAATGGCATTTTTGGACATTGATTGGTAGCTGCCATATAGTGGACCACGTGTTTACATGTTCAATCGCTGTTTGGAGCAGAGTATGGTCGCCAGCAGTTGCAATTGGCCTATAAATCTTAACATCATCCGCGAATTTAGGCATTTTTATGCCATTAATGGTGGTTGAATATGCTTAGGTGTTGAAAGCAGATGTGGTTGAGTGTATCCTTGCCGAAGGAGGGCAGTTCCGGCACCTTCGTTCGTGATTTAATCATGCCTGGAACATCTTTCTTTGTCTCTAAACCTTAATGATGGACTTAATTTACGTTATAACTGGTTTGAAACAAAATGCCAAACGTCAGCCGTCTAGAGGTTAGCCTATCTGGCCCGGCAATGGGATGGGAGACCATGGCTAAGTCCTCATCCCCCCCCCCAGGGTTCCACACGTGCTCTTTCTTTTGCTTTATTATTATTTGAAATCTAGGGATTCCTCCCAGAAATGAATGTGTCGATCACGGTAATCTTCGTTTTAGGCGCGGATACGTTCCTTTTGCAAATTATTTGAGATCCAAATACTGTAAATGCATTTATTATAGCTATTTTATTTGAAGGCCAAATAAATCCTTTATTGTTTCTTTCTATTTGAAATTTAAAAAATGAATGCACATATTGTATGTTTTGCCCCCCACCCCCACCAACCAGGGTTGCCACATGCTTTTGTTCCTTTTGTATGTTTATTTGGGATCCAAATACCGTAAAAGCTTTTATTTGAGCTATTTTGCTTTATGGCTAAATGAATGGTTTGTTTTTCTTACTTGAAATCTAATTATGGGCTTTTATTGTTTGTTTTGGTCTCCCCCCCCCCTTCCACCAACTAGGGTTGCCACATGCGTTTTTTCCTTTTGCATTTTTATTTGGAATCCAAATACTGTAAAAGCTTTTATTTACCTATGTTGCTTGATGGCGAAATAAATGTTTTTTTTTTTTTTTTACTTGAAATTTAATTATGGGCTTTTATTGTTTGTTTTGCCCCGCCCCCCACCCCCACCAACCAGGGTTGTCACATGCTTTTTTTACGTTTTGCATTCTTATTTGAAATGCAAATAAAAGCTTTCTTTCCAGAGAGCAGGAATAACTTTCATGATTTCTTTACTGAGGTCATGGATAAGGGTTATAGCGACGGGGAATGGTTGTTGGACTTAGAAAAATTCGACATTAACGTGTAGCTTTTTTTTGAAACACCCTGTACGATGTCGCACTAATGAACTGGAATAATAATGTCATTATAACCTTTAAATTCGGTTTGTGTGACGATATTCTTTTAAGTTATTGCTTCGTACTACCTGTATAGGTGGCTCCGCAAGCCGGGATTTGATAGATTACATTTTGTGCAATTTTTTTGCAGTTATTATTAGTTTTCCCGGTATCGTAAGCATTTTAGAGTTGGACGGGTGATACAGGCCCTAGAAGGGGATCGTGAATGCTTACTCATTGCCCTAAAAAGTAATTGCGAGACATTACCAAAGTAAACATGGGATTTATTCCCGTTTCAGGAACACAAAACGTTAAGGGATTTATTTCTTACATTCTATTTATTTAAGTCTAAAAGTTAGGCCAACCTTCTCGGTCGGCAGCTAGTGAGGAAGTAACTTCCAGACGGAAAAACGTCACTTCCCTAGCAATAGGTTCAAAGTTCTGATTGTGAACATCTACCCATGTGTAGATGTTTCCACATCCTGGCACTGAACTATTGGCCACTGCTGGCTGCTACCATAGTGGGCCTTAAGAGTGCTCTTCTGTCTCCAACAAACTCCCTCTTGACACCTGTACCTAGTAGGCGAAGCGGACATGAAGTACATTAGTCAAATGAACTTGACGCACACCAGTTTGTGGCTTCGTCAAGCAGTCGGCTATATTGTTCTGGGTTGGCACGTAGTGAACACTAACTCGTCCTGCATCCACCTTCTCTCTTACATGGTGATAGAGAATATCTATGTGCTTCCTCCTTGAACGTTCAACATAATTCACAGTATGTGCTCTGGCACTTTGCGAGTCCGTGTAGGCTGGTACTGCTGCCACACCTTCAGGCTTCAGTAATCCTGTTTCCTGAAGCAGTTCCTGTGTCCACAGGCTTTCCTGTACAGCTTGGCTTATGGCTTTGTACTCGGATTCCATTGACGACAGACTTACGGACCTTTGAAGGTTTGACTTCCATAAGAACGGTACCGCTCCATACGTCACGACGATTCCTGTCGTTGATCTTCTATTTTCCAGATTGCTAGCATGACTTGCATCAGCATAGACCTTGAGTCCACTGTTGTCTGGATCTACCACAAGGCTATATTCTCGGGTTCCTTTCAGGTAGCGGAGAATGCGCTTGGCTGCTTGCCAGTCGTCTGGCTTGGGAGCTGTTGCATGCTGCGCCAAAGCGTTTACTGCATACGAGATATCTCGTCTCGTTCCATTGGTTATGTAGGAGAGGCAGCCTACAAGTTCCCGCAGAGGAATTTTCTCCTTTCCTGATTGTAGTTCCTGAGCTTCTCCTGTTCTGAGTACAGCTGGTGTGACCACGGCACATGACTCATCCATCTTGAAACACTCGAGTACTTTGTCAATGTAGTGAGTCTGATTCAATGCTAGCTCTCCTGAATATGTTCTGAAGAACTTTATTCCTAATAGGAAGTTAATCGACCCCAGCAGCCTGATTTTAAAACTTGAAGTCAAGATCTTCCTGGCTAGTGCTCGCATCTTCGGTGTCGACGTCAAGGCAATTGTGTCATCAACATACACAACGAGAATACATATGCCGTCACCTTTGATGATGACAAAAACGTAAGCATCTGTTTTGCATCTATACATGCCGTGCTTCGTCATTTCCTGTGCAAAGCAAATATTCCATTGGCGTTCACTTTGTTTTAGCCCGTAAAGGCTTCTAATGATGCGGCAGACTTTCTCTTCAAACCCAGGTACCTCAAATCCTTCTGGCTGACGCATAAAAATTTGCTCCTGGTCTCCCAAAAATCCATTAAGATATGCTGATTGAATATCAAATTGGTCTATGTTGTAGCCTTTAAGTACCACTGCTGTGATGAGGAGTCGTATAGTGGGTAGGCTGGCAGTTGGACTATAAGTCTCGAAATATTCGACGCCATATTTTTGTGCAAAGCCCTTCGCTACCAGTCTTGCCTTATAACGCTCCACTTCCCCTGGCGCATTCTTCTTAATCTTTAGTACCCATTTACTTCTTATGCAGTGTGCAGCTGTCGGTAGGTCCACCAAGTACCAGGTATGATTAAGCCACTACTGCTCCATATTCATCATTAAGCGCTACTTTCCACAAGTTGGCATCAGGACCCGAGAGTGCCTCTTGAACTGTGTTGGGTTCAACTGGATTGGCAAGAAATAAGGCTAAATGTTCATTTATTTCAGGCTCAGTATCGTTGAGTTGTCCATCTGGATGCTTATCCCCTCCCAACGGTAGTGAGGAAAGAGTTCTGGAACGTAATTTTTTGGGACTTGGCTCAGCTGCGAGTTAAAGGTGGTGACTTAAAAGGTTCAGGCTCAGATGACCTTGGAGGCTGAGCTCCTAAAATCGTAGACTCAATTCTCATAGGTTGGGTTGTTGACCTGGAAGTATCAGTGTCCTGGGGTATAGGTCTAGGTTGTACCTCATTTGGGGCTACTGTCCTTGACGATCGAGCTCCTTGCTGTCCTTTGCTAGTGTCTGGAGTGTGCTGCAGTCGATTAACCAATGGAGTTGTTGACCCTGAAGGGCGGGCTCCATTACTACCGGGTGACTTGGGATGTCCTACTACTGGGGTAGATGGCCCGGGGAGGAGGACTCCTCTTGTAGGTGATGCAGATTGTACAGTTGCTGGGGTAGTTCCCCCTGAACTAGGGCTCTCCATGGGCAGTTCCAGGGCCTCAAATACTGAATCGAGAAATTCCATCCGAGTTTCAGTAGGTTTTCCATTTAAACGTTGAGAACCCATTACGTCTTCTTGAAACGTGACGTGTCGGTTTACTATTATCGCACGCTTTTCAATATCGTATAGTCTGTATGTACGGGAATCCAGATCATATCCTAGCATTATACACGCAATTCCTCTTGGTTGCAACTTTGATTGTTTCTTGGGTGCTTTTAATGCAAAACACAAACAGCCTATGCTACGAAAATATTTCACTGTTGGTTTATAGTCAAGATTAAACCATAACTGTCTTGGTGTAACTAACTTATTTCTTGTATTTGTGCAGTGATTTTTAATATATGCAGCTGTGTTTACCATTTCTGCCCAAAAACTTAATGGCAACTTCGTTGAAACGAGGGTGTTTCTTACTAAGTTCATTATAGAGAGGTTAAGTCTCTCTGCTGTCCCATTCGAGCTAGGAGAGTAGGGGGGGGCTGTACTCTTGTTTAATGCCTCGTGCATTCATGTAGGATTCCATCTTGGAGTTCTGGTACTCAGAACCATGGTCACTGCGAAAAACTTTTAATTTGCAACCAGTTTGCCCTTCAGCCAAAGGTCCGTAAGTCTGTCGTCAATGGAATCCGAGTACAAAGCCATAAGCCAAACTGTACAGGAAAGCCTGTAGACACAGGAACTGCTTCAGGAAACAGGATTGCTGAAGCCTGAAGATGTGACAGCAGTACCAGTCTACACGGACTCGCAAAGTGCCACATACTGTGAGTTATGTTGAACGTTCAAGGAGGAAGCACATAGATATTCTCTATCACCATGTAAGAGAGAAGCTGGATGCAGGAAGAATTAGTGTCCACTACGTGCCAACCCAGAACAATATAGCGAACTGCTTGACGAAGCCACAAACTGGTGTGCGTCCAGTGCATTTGACTAATCTATTTCATGTCCGCTTCGCCTACTAGGTACTTGTGTCAAGGGGGATTTGTTGGAGACAGAAGAGCACTCTTAAGGCCCACTGTGGTAACAGCCAGCAGTGGCAAATAGTTCAGTGCCAGGATGTGGAAACATCTGCACATGGGCAGATGTTCACAACCAGAACTTTGAACCTGTTGCTAGGGAAGTGACGTTTTTCCGCCTGGAAGTTGCTTCCTCTCCAGCTGCCGACCGAGAAGGTTGGCCTAACTTTTAGACCTAAATAATTAGAATGTAGGTAATGTAACCCTTAACGTTTTGTGTTCCTGAAACGGGAATAAATCCCGTGTTTACTTTGGTAATGTTTCGCAATTACTTTTTTAGGGCAATGGGTAATCATTCACGATCCCTTCTAGGTAGCGGAAAATGCGCTTGGCTGCTTGCCAGTCGTCTGGCTTGGGAGCTGTTGCATGCTGCGCCAAAGTGTTTACTGCATACGAGATATCTGGTCTCGTTCCATTGGCTATGTAGGAGAGGCAGCCTACAAGTTCCTGCAGATGAATCTTTTCCTTTCCTGATTGTAGTTCTTGGGCTTCTGCTGTTCTGAGTTCAGCTGGTGTGACCACGGCACATGACTCATCCATCTTGAAACGCTCGAGTACTTTGTCAATGTAGTGCGTCTGATTCAATGCTAGCTCTCCTGAATATGTTCAGAGCTGCATAAAACCACTGATAGAGGCCCTAGAAGGGGATCGTGAATGCTTACTCATTGCCCTGAAAAGTAATTGCAAGACATTACCAAAGTAAACACGGGATTTATTCCCGTTTCAGGAACACAAAACGTTAAGGGTTACATATTTGCATTCTATTTATTTAGGTCTAAAAGTTCTAAGTCGGCAGCTAGTGAGGAAGTAACTTCCAGACGGAAAAACGTCACTTCCCTAGCAACAGGTTCAAAGTTCTGGTTGTGAACATCTGCCCATGTGCAGATGTTTCCACATCCTGGCACTGAACTATTGGCCACTGCTGACTGCTACCACAGTGGGCCTTAAGAGTGCTCTTCTGTCTCCAACAACGGGTCGTCTAGATAAGACAGTTGAATATTGTGCGTGGTGAGCAGTTTTCGACGCGGTTCTGTAATACCTTGAAAAAATCGGACACTAAGAATGTTTTTGGGGTTTAGCAAGACACTGTTTATTACGAAGTAGGAATTTATGACTGCTTAGTTTAGTTAGCAAATGAAACGGGAAACAGTTTTCGTCGAAAATGTTATTTCTTTTTTGAGCAGCACTTTATTAGTGGTATGAGAACAAAACATGCCTCACTTCATTCTTAATGACATTACATTAATACAAACAACAACGTCAAGTGTGCCGTAAAAAAGGGGTTATATGATTGAATTTTCACTTGTTAAAATGTACACGGATGAAAATTGATGATTTTTAATTGAAATAATCAAATGTACAATTAAGAAAATTGCATCTGTTTAAGTGCTGTTGTGCTTTACGTTTTAAATATATGATTCGTAAAGCACAACAGCATTTAAACAGATGCAATTTTCTCAATTGTACATTTGATTATTTCAATTAAAAATCATCAATTTTCATCAGTGTACATTTTAACAAGTGAAAATTCAATCACATAGCCCCTCTTTTACGGCACACTTGACGTTTTTGTTTGTAATCCGTTTACCTTTTTTACGGCTCTGGCGTCGCGCTACAAGGGTTTATGCATGCAGTCGATTATTGCTCGCCACTTTGAAACAATTCAACTCAGCTCTGAAAGCCTGCATCTGCGAAATAAATACGCAATTCTATCGTTTTTAGCTGCTAATTTCGAGGCCACAACGCAGCTTAGTTTGGTTTAAAAATAAATGCGTTTAGCTGAAACACTGATTCTTCATTCAAAAAAAGGGTTTCAAAGGGTTTAACGAGCGTTAACCACTCCTGGTCATCTGCCCGAAGCCCTAAGGCAAAGACATAACACGTGCACGAAGAATGAATCTGGAGTTTACTGAGTGGCATTGTTTTCTAAATACAATGGTTAAAACAATGTAAAACAATCAAACTGATCGTTTAGGGTCCCGTAACTCCGGAATGGATCGACCAATTGAAAAAGTGGAGATTTTAGGTAGGTGCAGTAGTTTTTTCTGAAACCGTGTCAGCCAAGAACAAGAACAAGAAGAACAACAACAACAACAAGTGAACAGTTTTCAAATTTACGTTTGGCTTCCTACGCTTACTCTTGCACGGAATTGCATAAAAGTTGGTGTAAAGTTGGGAAAAGTTGCTATCTGCTATCTGGCCAAGTTTGGTTGAAATATATTGAATAGAAACGGAGAAATTAATAGTTTTAGTTTTGCTGGAGAGAGGACTTTAATCGTATATACACAAGGCTATCATCGTGTATAATACAGTGGATCTAAAAAGGAGATTATTGAATTGATCGAGTAGTATGGAATGGGTTTCCTGAAATGAGTGAATTTAATTTCTATTTTTTTCAGATAGCGTTGATATCCCAAATGGGATGAAAATACCCACAGCTTCCCACTGCTATCCACTGGTTCGTATCTTCCCACAAGAAGGGATGGCACGAATTCATAAATTTAAGCATTTGTAGTTTTCCATTGTTTAGGATAAGAGCCGCCAAATCGTCAACAAAGCGTCTGTAGAAAATGTTTTTCGGAAATTATAGTAAGATAGAATCGTCGATTTTATTAATAAGTATATTTGCGAGATAAGTGGAGATAGGGATACTGATAGGAACTCCATTATTTTGAGAAATGAAAGGTTTTTCG
>JAHWFP010222744.1:0-23264 GCA_023313725.1 Lithobius niger | reverse complement strand
GCCCCTGAAAAACATTCCAAAATCTGAGTTTGATCAAAAAAAGAAATAAAGCTAAACCCAATAGGAACGTGGGCATCCACTAAATTTGAAATATTTTCTGTAGCCTATTGTCTAACTTCTTAAATGCTTATTTTCTGGATTCTGGCTCAGGAATTATATTTTTATTAGTGTGTTTTTGATGATAAATGATATTCCTATCCAGTTTTTGGACATCAACGTTGTTATTAATGAAAAAAATTATTGGAATTCACTAAGTTTTAGGAATTGTACTCGATCAATCCAGTATAACTCCTTTGTTGACCCATTGTATAACTTTAAATTCGCTAAGAATGAGGTGAGGCTTGTTTTTGCTAACACCACCAAAAAAATGTTGCTCAAAAAAAAAAAAGGTTGCGGTTCAAAAAAGAAAAGATTTTTGAAAAGTAGGCTACCTGGAAAACGGTTTCCCGTTTCATTTGTTAACTAAACTACTCGATCATAACTTCCTACTGCATCATAAACATGTCCTTTCTGAACCTAAAAAATGTTCTTACTGTCCTACCTTTTCAAGGTATTACACTTAATCTGCCTATTTTCTGGATTATGTATCCGGAATCAGATTTTTTATTATTGTGTTTTTAATTTGTTTTTAAATTTTATTATTGGCTGATGGTCTGCAATTGCTAGTTTTCTGTAATTGCTAGCCTTTTGCATGTGACAGTTCAGTTGTTTTAAGTGTATTTTTATCACCTTTGCTTAATCTACCTTTGCCTGACAACAGATTGCAGCATAATCCGAAACGTCACTTAACGGAATTTGGTTTTTACGCATCCTGAAGTGAAAAACCGTTGGACAATGCTTAAATGACGTACTTACAATTACTTGTATTGCTGCGTAGCAATAATGCATCCTAATTTTTGCCCATAAAGGCGGGTGTTTACCAGCGGAAAACGTGTAGAATTTACTGTTGTACCATCTAGCATCTGTGATATCGTTAAAGCTTGTATCAAGCAAAGGAATATACAAGCAATAGTTTCAAAACATATTTATATATTTTTATATATAATATATTAAATACATAATATAATATAATATAATATAATATAATATAATATAATATAATATAATATAATATAATATAATATAATATATTTATATTTATATATTTTTATATTTGCACAAACTTGAGCTAAGTTTATGCAAGTTATGATGTAAATATCTGATGCATCTTTGGACACCTGATAATAAGGTGCCAAGCTGAGGATATAACGTTAAATAGATTTAGAATAAGATTTAGAATAACATTTTCTGATGGTGAACACCCACGTTTAATAATTGTGAGCGTTGCAAAGCGAAATAATTTTTCTAGTGGAATGTTATTCACTCCGAAACGTGTAGCATTTTGCAAATTAGTTATCCACCGATATGCACCGATACTTATTGCATAGAAATGTCCACAAAGTCATGCTAAATATTCCAATTAAATCTGTAGTTGAGACAGGGGAAAACTATCGCCATCTGTGTTAAAGAACACTGATGCATACCTGTTGTCACTGAGGAGCAAACAAACTTACCCGCTAACACAAGTTCTTCACCATCGTCATCATAGGAGGCTGGAAGATTGAACGAAGATATGATATTACTTTATTAAAACTGAGAAAACCTTCAAGATAGAAAATGTTCGGTAATTCGTATCAACCATTAGATTTTTACAAGTAACAAACTGAAACAAAAAGTCTTGGTAAGAAGTGTTGCGAAACAAAACACTCAGGTTGCATTAAAGGTATCACAAAACATGATACAAAAGCTTACGTTAAATGTACTCTGAAACAAAAACATAAATGGCCAAAGTAAAAATTGTTTTGAACCCACAAAAGGACACATTGCTGTGAAGCGAAATAGAACATAAGTCACATTAAAAGTACTGTGAAACGAATTGAGACATAATGCATGCATCGGGGTTGGTTTGGGTGGGTGTGAGTGACACCTTGCACCCTGGGGACTCATCGGATGGGGCCCACGCATGCAGATGGGACACGCACTGTGTTGACGCTTCCTGGCTTTCAGACACGCCTGCGTCTGATTATTGTGTACATCGAGCTTCTTCTGCTGCCTAACACTTGTTTAGTGTTGGATCAAAATCACCACGTATTTTTACATAAGTGTTTCGGAGTTTGAATAGACACCTATTATACTTCCTTTGCAAACAAAACACCAAATAGGCCGACTTAACCTCTGACCCTGTTCTCTCCACCCCACATGGATATTGACCCTTTTTGTCCATCAGCCACATGAAGGTATGCTACCGATTTAAACGCGTTGTGAACTTCAAATTTCTCCCGATCAAAGAAATTAGTGAATAAACAGCTCGTTACGAGTCATGAACAGCATATTACAAAATCCGACGATGCGTTCCGGATTTGCGTTAGCAATGCTCCTGCAAGGCTTCTTTCAGTTCCGGGACAGCATTGTATTCTCTTTATGCTGCATTCCTACCAGAGGGCAACATTTTTGCTGCGAGCCACATTGTTAGGCCGGTGTTAAAAATCTAAAGAAACTTGTATACCTCAGTAATAAACGTTGGTCACAACGATAAGCAACACAAAATATATTGTCTTGGCTATAAAACTTGGCATGCAGTTAGACGGGAAAGCCCAGCAGGCGATCAGCACGCCATCCTTGCAAGATCCATCACTCGCTACAGGACTGGCCAGACATCAAAGTGTAATTATTGCAGAGATATGCCCCACTTCGACGAGAAATTTATGTTACTAACGTATTACAGCACCAGGCCAACTTATCTAGAAAGCACGCCATGCGGCGAAATTATCGACTGTATTTCCTCAGCGCTGTTTGGCGCTTAGTTTGGCCTAGTTTCGGGTTTGGACTGGCACTCACACTTCCATTATCGCATATCTACAAACGGTGCTCCTGCACAGGAGCCGTTCTTCGTTATTTTTTTCAGAATTACTTCACTGCTGGCATCACATATATCATTTCAAACTTTTTAAGGATACGTTGCAGCACTTATGGCGTTTCGCCTGCTTACTGAATAGGCACGAGGCTTAACATAAAAATTGTCATTTCCTTCTCTTATAAAGGAACAGTGATGTTTTATGTTCTACAGTACGACAATTAATGAGGCAAGGCGGTAGCATTATTAGTTTCCCTTTTTAGACTTCAGGTGCTTCGGTTTACTTCTTTATTAATGAAACTCGACCGTTCTATGCGTGCTATGTTCAGAACCATCCATTAATGCGCTGAAAGTTAACCATTATAGGTTAGTTTTGAATGGATGTTGAGTAGGATGCTCTTCCTTTTTATTTGTATAGGAACTGTTTATCGCTTTATCAGTTCCATCTGACATTACTGCGGCTTTAAAAAACTAAACTTTTGTTGCTTGTCGCCTTTTGTACCACCACTCCTATCTCTGCCTTGCTAAACTGATTTTGTTGCACGTGGCTAGTTAAACACTCTTTAAAGGACATATGATCTCAATTATTTCGTGCATCCTGTGCGTAATGGCTTTTGCAACACTTACATAGGTTGTAGCAAACCTATTTATCAGGAGGGGTTATATAGAAAAACTTTACACACGTCTAAAGTAATGCCAACTGCGGTGTATGCCATCACATCAATGACTACTGTGACCTCATCCATGGGCGTTCCCTGAATGCATCGTATACCTTGTAACAGTAATAGCTTGATGTGTGATCGCATGTCAACTGCTATCACATGTTCAATATTAAATACGATTGCAGCTCAATAAACCACGTCACTTCCCCACTGTTACTCTTAGGATGTTATTACAGAATATGTGCGCTTACTCGGCCACAAGACCTAAAATTCTACAAATGGTGACGATGGAAATCGTTAATAAGAAATAGTTTTTTTAAAAGTCCCTTACTTGCTGTAACTCCTGCTCCGGTTGTGGTAAAGCAAAATTTTCTATTTGGCTAATAGATTAGTAGTCCGGGTATGGACGGATTTAAAATTTTCCAATTTGTCTTTTTGTTTTCTGCGTTGTGCAGCTTGGGAAGATTCTGGCAATTGCTAGTTAAGGCCCGAATTTTATAGTAGTTAATTGTGATTACTATTTGTGTAATCTTGTGTGTATGAGCATTCAATGAATAATTTTACCGTGATGGTATCTTTTGCGATGCGAAGTCTTTGGTTTACCACCATTACTAGAAAGGGGGAACACCAATGATAAAAATGCGACCAAATTAATCCTCTAATGCTCGCAGTTGCCATGCACACGATTATGTTTTTGGATATATTGGTTAAGACTAGTGTCCTTGTTAAATTGCTAATTGTTGTTATATCATGCTTAGTGCGTTGTTTGAAAATCACTCGTGATAGTAGATTAGTAAACGTGGTTAGTTATTTGAATGGCTTAATTATTTTTTTAGCAGGCTAGGAAAACTTTTTTTTGAAAGCTGCTAAGATAAAATTAGGCTAGAAAATTTAGAAAATTCGAAAAGGGAACCCCCATAAGTGTTAAATTAAAATATTTTAACTAAGCTAGTTAAGGAGGGACTTAACTCCGGTTTGGTTATTCCATTAGAAGGGCTACAGGGACTCAGAGATGACACTTTCAACACCCGATGCAGCTTCAATTGAAATAAACCCCTCGTGGAATTAAGATAAAACGATCGATCAGCCTAGAAATGCGGAAAGAGTATTTTCGCACGTGATTCCGAAAGCTACAAAAATTGTTAATTCGTTAGAAGCAAGACTGCCAGTTGGCTACTACGAGACTGTTAAAGACATTATCGAAGCTATTCACAGTTCATTGTCGGCATAACTTGGTCAGCATAACATAAAAACTTCTAACAAAAAAAAACTTTAACGGCAAAATTACTGTCGAGAGAACCCTGTATGTAGTTGAACGAAAAATTCGTGTAAATGTATAGGATTACTAATATTCGAATGAATTGTTTGACTCGACAATATTATACCACGAGAGGGGATTAAGAATGTCTGTTAGTGCAACTTCCCATTTTACTCTCAGCTCTAATTCGTTAGGTAATGCCGTGATGTAGAGCGACATCGTGCCTCCATTTTTAAAGTTGGAAGGCAAATAGCGTAAAAACTCTCCATTATGATTTTACTAATAAAGATGCACGAATCCACGAATTCATAGACTTTGGATAGTCCTTCCACTTGACGAAAACTTACTTGATGCTGTTACGTTTTTCGCGTTTCAAAACTTCGATAATGTAAAGTTGGTCTTCATCCACTCTCACCTTTTTTAATTCTTGCGCGTAAAAAGTGCGTAAAATCAATTCACATTAGAGTCTTTGACTCTGTAAATGGGGGGGGGGGGAGTCTTCTAGGTATACGGCTCGCCACAGTAAACATTTCTTCTGTCTAGTTTGGGAATCAAGACATACGCTAGTGTGTCGCCCGCCACGATGATAAACGAAAAACACTTATCCAGATAAAATATATATGAACATGGCGACCACTAGACACGTAGTGTCTTTACAGCAAAGGTAGTTTCAGCCATCTGAGGATAAATAACAATGCGACAGAAAAGGCTGAAAGTTGTTTGATCGTGAGACTTTGGTCGCCTGACAACATAAAAGTCACTGTTAGTGACACAGCTAACGTTTTCTTGTTGAAAAAAGATGTGAATAACGTTGAAATTTACCTAATTACTAGTTACTGGTTAACGTTTTTTTGTATCACGAAAATAAATTCTTCCATACGGTGGATAAAGCTGGTTCTTAGCTCAATTTACAGGTTTTGCTCTGTAGATGTGCCGTTTTCATATGGACCATTCTGATTGGTCAAGTGGTTCAGTAGTTAGGGAGCTTCAAACGACCAAATTGATTGTTTTACATTGTTTTAAACTTTGTTATTATGCAACAATGCCAAACTGAATATTAAATAAAACCGTGCGTTTGCAGTACTAATAACAAATGCTAATCACATGAAAAAAGGTAACTGCCGCCCTCAAAATCTAACGAAAGCCAACAAAAAAAAAAAAAAATGAACCAGAAAACTAGGTTGGTGTTTCCTTATCGTAATTACTAAGAAAAAAATGGATTTCAGCAATTTGGATCAAAAATATCTTATATCAACCACAAAACAAAACTTGTTAAGGATTCCCGCCAAGCTTTTCGGCCATGTGAAGTCGTGATATCAAACGTCAAGCTTTTTCGCCAAGCTAAACCCACCGACTAAGACTTCAAACGTTAAATGAAATAATTGAAAATTGCGCAGTAAGTAATTTTCATATATTTTATTTAATCTTCGAACTATTACTCGGTGGGTTTAGCTTGGCGTTTGATATCACGACTTCACAGGCCGAAAAGCTTGGCGGGAATTCTTAACAAGTTTTGTTTTGGGGTAGATGTGAAACTTACTCGAACACTAGCTTGAGCTTACTGATTCTAACACTGTCACCAATCCGATATTTGTAGTTGGACGTGGCAGTTTTTTTTTCGATACGGCATCCACGTGCAAGCGCTTGCACGTTTGTGCCAACTGTCAATGTCGACATTGATCGATCTCATGCCCATAATGTCGACATTGATCGATCTCATGTCATAATCGTGTTGAGATCGATTGTAAGAGTGAATCAATTGTTTTAACACTTTCATGTAACATAGCTTGTATTTGTACGTAAAATACCTCGACAGCATTTCAGCATTTTATTAAAACGTTCTACTACGGCTACTTTTTTCTTTCTTTTAGTAGTGCAAAATATAAAGTTATTTTTCTTAAAGAAATCAGTTAAGTACCCTGCTTTCGAATTCGCCACCCATGTGTCCCTCTTTAAAAATCCTCTGAAATGCTTTCAACTCTGTAGACTCTTTAACTGCTTATGCATGTAATGCATAAAGCAGTTATTGAAATATAGTCAGGGAAAAAAAGGGGCTTGCGTCGTGAGCTATTGTTAAATGACGTTTCGTCCCACTCCAGTCGTTCATTTGAACGGGTCATGCCTATGACCTTTATCGTATGGCTGGAAGTGACTGAAATATTAGTCGATTTTTCATGATTTCGATTAGAAGACGTGCCAGCAAATTGTAGGCGTTGTTATTGACCAGTTTATGACTAAATCGTTTGCATATGAAGGGTTGTAGGTCCTTGACTAAAATATTTGCCAATTATGTTTCTGTATGAAAAAAAAGTTGAACCCGAACTGGCCCAGCTTATTTCAGGTTTTGACAACATGCACAGAAAACGGAATTCTATCTGTTGTTGGGCTATTGGCGAATCACTGAAAAAAAAATGGCGGCTACTTTATGGTTCGCCGGGAAGGCTGTCCTAGAATTCTATGCGTATTAGCAATTCGTGTAGTTATGTGGTTCCTGCTAATCAGGTAATTATTCTATAATCCATTATTTAGTGTAACAGTTTGTTGTATCAATTCGACCAGTAACAGTTTGTTGTATCAACGGGATAGTGCATACTAGGTGCGTAGCTAATGGAATAAAGGCAGAATTATAAATTCGTTCCACGATCACTCTCGATATTAAAATAAACAATAGAGGGAACAAGTTTACTTTGCGCGGCTTATAGGAAGATAAGGGCTCCTCACCGATTGATCTCTCGTTGGGCTAGACTGACGGAAAATGATCAACTGAAAACATTTTCGCATAAAATGTTTGGGACAAAGGCTTCGTATGGCCGTCAGAAATTATTGAAAGCCGCATTCTTTGCGCTGACGTACCAGAGGCCATTTCTTCCCATGTTCTCAGCTGATATTTTTTTCAAGTAAACAGTTCAGATAGGTGGGTTGTTATTGTCAGTTTCGTGCCGTTTTCTTCCCATGTTCTCAGCTGATATTTTTTTCCTGTAAACAGTTCAGATAGGTGGGTTGTTATTGTCAGTTTCGTGTGGTTTTGTTGTTATTGTCGGTTAGATTAGGAACCGGCTTCGGCATATCACTTCAGGTAATGAACTGGTTGGGGTTTGGCGTTTCACTTGCCGGACTTTCGCCCAGTTTCATGCTTTCTGGCGCAGCGCGGTGCTAACTTTGGACCTTCACCACAGCCAAACGGTGCGTTTGCCCAAAAATGGAAGAGGAAAACATTACTCAGCAGGTAATTCTTAGTCCATTAAAAAAAAATCGGACGAGAGCCCGTTTTCTTCCCATGTTCCCTTTGCGCACATGGCCTGAAATTCGAAAAAAGAGGAAAAAAAACTACCTTTAATTTTCACGGAAGGCACTACAAATTAATCCCAAATTGTGGAAACTCTTTAAATCATCATTAACATAACCTAACCAATTAACTGCCCTAGTATGAAATACCAAATCCCAACCAGTTAACTGCCTCAGTATGAAATGCAAAACCCCAAACTGACCTAACCTAACCTAACTGACAATAACAACAAAACCACAGAAAACCACACGAAACTGACAATAACAACTCGCCTATCGGAACCACCCAATAGAGAGCTTTGTCTTTCGTCTATGAAAATAATAATGTTGCGATTTTTTGCATAAGTAGTTTATGTATTTCTTTATGAAATTCTTGCACGAAACTGACAATAACATCCCGCCTAGCGGAACTGTTTAAGGAAAAAATATAAGGTGCCTTGCCGGCCCGGCGAGCGACCGGAAACACCGTATAGATGTACGGATTGTGGCGCTACAAATTGACCGTTTTAAGTCATTTTAACACATTTCCGCTCTCTAAAACCAACTGTCCCTGTATTTAAGAAGGTATTGGAGCCATTTGGAATCAATATCGTAAGGATATCGAGTATGTGCCTAATGTAAACTTTAGCCCAATAGAGAGCTTTGTCTTTCGTCTATGAAAATAACAATGTTTCGATTTCATAATGGCAAGCGTTCTTTGATAGCAAGTGTGTCGGAGTTTTTCATCCAATGTGCAGCTTGGATCATCATAGAAGCAAAGTAGTACATTTTCTTGTTTCATTGGTACAACGTACATTATTTAACGGGGGGGGGAAAGGCGGCCCGCAGGGGCTCCCCTTTCGCCACCCCCCGACTTTCGCCGTAAAAGGGCCTGCATGGCAAAATGGGCCTTCATTTTTAACCCACTGCTGGGATGATTTGGCTGGCGAGACATGCAAATACGTCGAGGGCCTGAGCCGTAGGTTAAAATCGATAACCAATCGTTTCTAACCAATAACTATTACATAATTTGAGTGTTCGCCAGAACAGGGGTGGTTCGTTAGTCTGTACGCACAGTTATATTTTCCATTGGCATCAACTGATTTAAGGACAAATCCCCCCCGCTCCTCTAAGCTGTACCAAAATATTAATTTTTTTTGTTCATTTACATTTTGTTTTAGAATTTAAGTATTTCCGACTGAGGTCCATTTTTTAGAATGAGATGTTTTTCTTGGTGTGATGGTGGGATGGTAGTTGTTGCTCCCCCTCCACCCCCTCCAAAAAACATCAACCGTGGTCGTATTGCATGCCTGAATGTTTAGACCTATTTAGTTGATTTGTACTACTGGAACCATAGGAGTTGAGTTGTGTATGGATGGATAAGTAACTACCAGCTCAGATGCATAGCCAAAGTACGTAGTCTTCGATGGAAAGCTTGACTCGCGAATGTATCCCAGAATACAAAGCACGTCTGCTACTTCCGCCTGACCAAGCTACCATGAGGTATTCGCAGTTGATCCGCTCGTAGACGAATGGAATTCCACCGTAGGCGGTGGAATAGTCTATGAAATACGCCTTGTACTGCGTTGTTTATGATGTATCAAACGTAGGTAAAATAAGAGTTTGTTATATTGCCAGGCGTAGGTGCCATTGTGTTTTGTAACAAAGTTTGACAGTCGAACGAAACATTAACGCCGATTGTTGGGGAAGTAAATATCATATTTTTGTAACACACGAGACGGGGTGTTATGAATAATAATAATAATAATAATTTCTCCACATAGAGGTGGAAGTACTACGGAAGGGTGTTGAACCGCTGATCCCGAGCCAAACTAAGAGAAAAGGAAAAGTGACCATTATAAACATTAATAGACTATAATGGTAAATACTGACGCTTTAGGAATTTGTTGAGATTTTCCTGTTTTAGCATACGGCAAAATCCCTGCACCGTTGGCTGGTCTACAGTTGTTGCCTTAAGGGCATTCCAAACATTTACGACACGTACGGAAAAAAAGTTTAGGCGGCAGGTAGGCGGCAGGTAGGCAGGTAGGCGGCAGGTAGCGAGCTTCCAGTTATGACCCTTTGTAACCATAGCTCCCAATACGGGTTCGAAAAAGAGAAGATTCACATCAATCAACCCACGGAGTATTTTGTATGTGAGAATCAAGTCGAAGCGAATGCGACGCAATTCAAGTTGGTCCAGCCCCGTGCGGGTGAGGCGTTCATAATAACTAAGGTCGCGCATGCCACGTAGGCTTTTCGTAAACCGGCGCTGAACGGATTCTATCAGGTCAATATCACCCAATAAGTGAGGGGACCAAACTGGGGTAGCGTACTCGAAGATGGGCCTCACAAAAACCTTAAAGGCCCAAATTTTAATTCGAACGTTACCAGACGTAAAACACTTGTTTACGATGGCAGCCCGCTTGAATGCTAAGGCACTGGTTTTTTGACAGTGAAGAGAAGACTTTAGATTTTTCGTAAACCACACTCCAAGGTCCTTAACCTCATCAATAGAGTCAAGGGCCTGGGATCCAAGATGGTAGTCCGAGCAAAAGTTATGTGTGCCAACGTGGAAAGTAAAACATTTTGAAGAAGAAAGTGGTAACTGCCATCGCAATGACCATGATTCCACATTTCGAATTTTAGAGTCAAGAGCCGGGGACCCACAGGGCCAAAAGTTTTCTGTACCAACCTTAATATCATCAGCAAATTTAAATCCGTAAGTCTCCCCATTTGAAAATTGCAAGTCGTTAAGGTATATAACGAACAGTAGAGGGCCCAGAACGGACCCCTGTGGTACACCACAAGGCATCATGACACTGGTTGATAGCATATTTTCGACTTTCACCTTTTGTGAACGATTATAAAGGAACGCAGAGATCCAACCTGCCAGATTTCCCACGATGCCATACTCAGTAAGTTTAAGTAGGAGTTTTCGGTGTATCACCGACTCAAACGCCTTCTTGAAGTCGAAGTTAATGATATCGGTAGCCACATCAATGTCGAGTGCGCTACTCCATCGATCAAGCACAGTTAGTAGCTGGTGGGTTGCAGACCTCTTAGGTAAAAAACCAAATTGGTCCTGGCTAATTATGGAAAAATCATGTAGGTGATGAAGAATTTCATCCCTAATAATAGATTCCATTATCTTACAGGCCACACATGTTAATGAAATGGGACGATAATTTGACGGATCCGAAGCGGATCCATGCTTAAATACAGGTGTTACAATAGCTGTACGCCACTGACTAGGTGTAGATCCACTTGTATAAGATAAGGTAAAAAGCTTAAACAATGGATAGCTTATTTCGTAGGCTATTTGTCTCAAAAGATACGCAGAGAGACCATCAGGCCCGCAAGATTTACTAGGTTTTAATTTCAAAAGAGCCCTCGTGATTTTGGGCGCAGTGAAAACGACATCAGGGCACTCACCGAAGGTACTTGGTGCTCCTGCCCGATGACAACCACAAAGGCCGTCATCAGCAATACTGTTAAAAGCAAACACACCACTAAGGAGCTCAGCTTTTTCAAGGTTCTCCGTACGAAACAGATTTCCAGACTTAAGGGGTGGGATAGATCTTGAAGTGCTGGTTTTCTGGCGGTATAGTTTAAATAGAGCAGAGTTACTCCTATCATGATATTTTCATGAATGCATGATATTTTCAAGAAAACCGGTGTAGAATGAGTCATCTTCTTGTGACAACTGTAAGTATAACCAAGTTAAAATGTCGTAGCAGCAGAAAAATTGAAAAAATTACTAAATCTAATTTAGTATCGTTATACCAGTTTACCGCGTTATACTAGGCGTCGTCTGCTTTCTCCGTCATGTTAAAAGATGGTTTAGAGGGAATAAACCTAGTGTGTTGGGTGTAAATTTCCGATCATTAGGCCGCGAGTGCCGATTGGCTTGGCGGTACGTCCTTTGATGGCGCGCCCTTAAACTTCCAGTTTAGTCAAGTTGCTTATCCATCCAAACACAACTCAATTCTTATGCTGGACCCTACGTCGCTATTAATAATAAAAGCGTAATCGGATCATTGGTTATGATGGCTTCTATGCGTAGCGATTGTGTCCTCCGTTCTTCAACTGGGCAGGGAGTTATTTAACGGGAGGGGGGTAGCTAGGCACAGGGGGCAGCAAGCAACAACATTGCTCTTCTGCTCAAACTTGGAGCTTGATACATCCAGCTTGATAATCTTTTTGGCATAAGCAATTTATGTATTTATGAAATTCATGTTTTAAATTTGTAATGGCACAACCCATGCATACTTTGAGAGCACATCCATTATGTTAGTAATTGGGCAAAGTTTTGATTAAATTTAACCAATGACTGAACATCGACCAAATCTGCCTGCCATAAATAATCAATACCCCAGGAAATAGTTTTATTTCTCTGAAATGTCTTTCTCAACAGTTTGTGCAGACTGTAGGTCCTCTCACCTTGCAGAAAGTCTAATATTTTTGCTAAGGAATCCCCACTTGCCTTACGTAATGGCTCAACACCTCCCAAACTGCCTGACACTTGAGCATTGAAATGAAGTCTTTTCAACTTGGAAGCCATGATGCAAGAGTGAGACGAGATTATTTTAGTGAACTGAGCTGGACCTGAAGATGGCAGGTGTTTTATGTCAAATATGGCCACCAACTCCTCACCTCCATAAGTACGGCAGTCAATGAGAGCCTTTTTTTTTTTAAAGATAGACATTCAGCACAATATGTCCTCCGTCTCCCCTACAGAGCTCTCACAAAGTTCGCTTTGCTGTGCACCTTGCTCGCTTTACTGTGCACACCTGCAGGGAGCAAAGTCCCCACTCTTCGATGAGCTATACTTTTTTCAATAACAATTTATTTATTTAGTGGACCTTTGTAGAGATGTCACCATATTCATTGCATAATTCAAATCTGTTGTCTCGCATTTGTAAACAAACAGCACAGCTGCCCGCTTTGTATTAGGGGCGCCCTCAAGGTCACGTGACCTCTATGGCTTGTCATCTATAAGGCCTAGTATTAAGCCAACTCTATCTACTTGTTCCCTTTACTGTGCACACCTGCAGGGAGCAAAGTCCCCACTCTTCGATGAGCTATACTTTTTTCAATAACAATTTATTTATTTAGTGGACCTTTGTAGAGATGTCACCATATTCATTGCATAATTCAAATCTGTTGTCTCGCATTTGTAAACAAACAGTACAGCTGCCCGCTTTGCATTAGGGGTGCCCTCAAGGTCACGTGACCTCTATGGCTTGTCATCTATAAGGCCTAGTATTAAGCCAACTCTTTCTACTTGTCCCCCATAGCACAGCTGGTAAAGGCACTAGTTCTATAGTCATTAGGTACCTCAATGGTCCCTGTTCGATCTGCACAACTGCCTTAGCCTACGAAAAACTTTTTCTTCTATCTAAATACAAGTTTTAAAAAATGCTCTCCGTGATAAAGATCAACTCAAGTGAGCCAACCAAGATGGCCGCCACCATAAGAAACAAAATACCCCACCATAAGAAACAAGGTGGATGGCATGCGAAGAAAAAAAGAAATCCAACATGGCTCCCATCCAAGATGGCACCCGAATAAAAATTAATGTACATCCAGATTCATAAATATTAGTGGTTAGGGGGTGGAGGAAGTGCTAATCAGGGCAGTTGTCAGGTCAACAACCTTCCTTCTCAACTCTAGGAAATTGGCACAAATCACCACCGGAAGGGGCGTGGCACTTCCAGGATTACACAATAGGATTAAAGGATTACCGGCGGCATTCCTTTGTGACGGTAGCTGGGCTATCCCCTCTCTAACGTTTTCACTAAAGCAGAATCTTCTAAATCAAAACCGTAAGAAATAGCATTAAGGAAGCCCTTTTTGTACAAAAGGACATTTTATGGTAACATTCGTCACTTTAACTGTTTTCCTTCACTATGCTCCTGTAATGGCTTCACTGCTAGACTGTGAAAGAATTGCTGAGGGGAGAGTAGGAAAAAAAGCTACACAATGCAGAACAGTAAACTGCTAATAGCCATCACGGTAATAGATCTTGAAGTTAGACGTAATATTATCTGCTGTTGGTTATTAATTATGTGTAACGATACTTGCTTTCGGTTGTTATGAACATTAAAGTTGAAACGAAAAGAATTAATGCAGCTTCACCAGTCATTTTTAAGTAGTTCAGGAAACGAACAATGATGCATTTGATGCAACGTTTTAAGGTTTACGACTGACAAGTTTGTACCTCAAATTACGAAGGTAATAAAAAGTATCCTATATCTAATTCCGCCTCCGGTGATGCCCACCATTACTCTTTTTGAACGGTCATTAGAAGGCAGGTGAATCTCGTATCTCTGTGACTCCCGTGGGAGCATGGGAAATGGGAGCTTGGAAAGTCTGGGCTTTACGCAGCTGTTGGCCTAGGCTCTTTTCTTTGTACCATGAGCAGGGCCTTTCACGTTGAAAACTTTTGGGACTACTTGTGATCTTCATTCACTGCTGACAAGGTAAGATTTCTTTACACGAACGCTTACTCCAACTGACCTGCTTCCCAACTTTTCATCCAAGTTTGATATACATTTACATATAAATAAATCTCCACGCACTGCTGCGTAAACTAGTACAAAATTTGGGCCCGTGCAACCTAATTATCGGCTTATAATACAATAAATAACAACTCTAAATTAAGATTTGTACACACATATTAATTCTAGTAGAAAAAGCCGGGCAGACAACAATAAGAGATTAGAATGGCGGCTCACTCATATAGACTATCTTGTCACGTTCTACCAACTGAACTGAAGACGTAGAGTGAAATCCACTCCATTTTTCTTAGATTAGACTGTGAGAATGCAGGTGATAAAACTTGTATTCTAATAATAGAAACTCAGATAAAACCATGCTTTGTTAAAAGCATGGGTTTTTATCCTTTTTTCTTCTTGCTCACGGGGCTCTCCTCTGATATAAAGCAGAAGGCTTACCCAACCCGTTTAAAGGGCGATGTACCCTGATCGAAGGCACTGTTGAGGAATGGCACTCGGCGTGTCGCCGCAGTCGCCGTGAGGAGGTGGCGTTGGCCCGTTTGCGCGTTGGTCACACTCGACTTACTCACTGTTTCCTTTTGCGGGGGGTAGACCCTCCTGAATGTTCTTGGTGTCGACGGCCACTTACGGTTCGGCACTTCCTTGTTGATTGTCGCCATCTTGATGGTGTTCGTCGTCGTTTCCATCTTCCGCATGACATTGCGCGTCAATTGGGTGATAAGTCTGTCCTCCTGTCCGGTGTTTTTCAATTTTTGCAGGAGGTACAGATGTATGACAAGATTTAGATTAGGGGTTTGAATAACATCTCTGTAATGTGTGGTGCAGTGGCAACCCGGACCACTGCACTGTGACTGAGGTTGGCGCTACTGACCAAGTTGTCGACGTGCCATTAAGCCTCAATCCCCCCCCCCCCTGATCGAAGACCTACATGACTTGTATACCACCCACCTTGTAGGCGTCACTTCACAAGGCAGGCCTATACCCAACTGACTCGTACAAACATAAAATAAAACTCGAATTCATTCAAAATCGATGATTGAACTACGAAGTTCAAGCTGAACGTTCCGTGGATAAAAATGTCAATCTGCAAAAAATTGTAGCTGTTGTCACTTCCCAAAGATGCACATATGCTGAAGACATGGCAAACAGACGCACAACATGCAAATTCTCTCGCATCGAACATCACTAGCTTTGATCGCTTTGGACAATTACATTTATTCCTAGCTAGATAGCTTACAACGATGTCAGTCTGTTCTTTACGTTTATGTTAAAAAAAATTGCACGAAATATTCACTCCATTTATTTTTTTCAGGAATGTTTCAGCAGCCACTTTCGAAATTGTAAGCTGATATTGGAACAGATTATTAAACAGAATCAACTACAATTGCCACATTGACTGTCAATTTATCTTTTACGTTTAGACGGCGTGTCACTCACACCGGTACTGTAGGTAAATATGTTTTAAACTATTTCACTGCGACAAACATAAGAATAGCCGTTTTCTTTCTCCGTATAGCTGTCCACCCATAATAACTCTTTACGGTCTACATTTTTTTTGTCCATTACACTTTACAGGATGGACTAGGGCAAGGGTTGACTACTTCAAGCTGCAAAGTGAAGGTTGCGGGCTTTGGGGCTACTGATATACGCTCTGCAAAGAATATACACCCGTACTAGTCCATTTCTAGCTAGTATTAGAACAAAAGGACTTTAATGTTAGCCCCGTCATTATAATAATCTTACTTTTCACATAATTTACTCCCCATCTTTACAATTGTCTAATAACAAACTAGCTACGAATGAGAATTTGTCGGGTCGTTTTGTAATATCTTTGTATTGCTTATTTCTTTTAAAATGCCTAAATTTTTATGCATGAATTTTAACGTCATAAAGTGTAAAACACCAGATGCGAAAGTATGTCCAGAAAAAGTTAAGCAAAAACAAAATTCGCAACAGAAAATAAGGTTAACGCAGTAATTTCACTGTTGTAATTTCCCACTTGCCTTTATATTATTTACAAAATACAGATGCAAAAAAAAAATGTGTGCCTTGCCAGAGGGGCCAAAATTACACAACCTGAACAGTGTATTTCATTTCACAGACAGAGATAAACTGCCCGAATTTCGCACGAAATTATAGTAAAACACACTTCCAACTTTCGTATAAATTAATAGTTCCTATTTCGAAGAGCTCTGGGAACTTGCCGTACTGTATGATGCCAGAGAATTACAACTTAAAATTTTTATCTTTCATAGCCAAAAACTTCTTTGAAGTGAGTAGCAGAGCAGAATTTTCCAACTTGACTTTTTCTCAGTTGAACCAAGTTTTACAGGATCGACAGATTAAAGGTTGGGCCCCACATATTATTTTGAAAGGAATTATAAGTTGGGTTCAATTCAATGAAAATGGTCGATGCTGTTGAAATTCGTCGACATCAGGCTAGTATGTGCACATCTGTTAATAACGTGTGATAAAGATCCACAAATAAAAGGCAATTTGCTAGCAAGTAGTATTATGCATGAAGAAATAACAGAGAGATTTGAAGATGAATGCTGTGAGCCAAGAATAATTTTCTTTGGAGGCTTGATCCGTGTAATGATGATTTAGACGGTAAACAAGTAATGACTATTTTTTATGAGAATAAAATGACTTGGTCTGACCTAATTACTGTACCTACTCAACTGAAGATTAAGAAAAATAAGGCTGTAGGGGCATTCAATGAAGATGTATACTATTTAGGAGGCAGAATCATTGATAATGTCTCTACTGAAACAGTTTATAAATATTCTTTTGTATCAAACATTGCCATACCTCTAAACGTTTTAAAAGCAAGTGTAGCATGTGCTGGAGTAGAAGTGCTAGGTAATTGTATTTATGTTGTAGGAGGATACTTTCAGGAAGAATCGTTGAAAATTGTGGAACGTTTCGATATTTTCAAAGGTACAGTTCCGTTCGAAAGTAAATGAACATGGCATTGTTGATGGAAATGCGTGTTGTAACAATGCAGAAGTACAGCTGCTGCAGATGCATAAAGGTCATTGTTGTCACTTTCCATTGTTATAGAACGGTGTATGGAGCATCATGAATGTCAAAATATCGCTTCAGTAAAGAATTACAATATTACTGACTGAAGACGTTAAAGGGACACCCAGCCTGCCTTATAACATTCCGCCTGCTTTATAAGAGCCATGCGCAGATCACCATCCACGTATTTACCAGAGCCAAGGTCGACTGGGGTGACAACTGCGTTCCTCGCAGCAAGGAACGAAGCTGCTGTCTCGGTTGGCTTTGGGGAATAGTACACAAAACAGCATCAAGTTAAGATTTTGTCGTCACAAACCGGTATAGTTTGTGTATCTTAAAATCACAATTTATAATTTTTTAGGCTGGTGTCTTATAATTTTGCTTCAGTGATCTATTGGAATAATTAATTTTAATTTTTACCGCATTAGTCTTTTAGATTTTTTATATCAGGATAATTATTAGAAAATTACTATATGCACACACACAGATGAAACGTCATGATTATTGTAAGTGCGCAAAGCATCATATACGTGTAGGATAAAGTAAATAAAATTAACAATTATTCAACATACAGTCTCCTTGACGCCACGTTTTAAAACGGATTTTTAACAAAAGATTACAAACGGTAAGGAAATAAGACCTTTGGGGTCGTATTTGATGTGGTGGATCGACAAAAATGGCGCTGGGAGGTATATCCCTTTAAGTGATTTACAGCTCAAAGATAGCCTTTGGAAATTCTAATACCTCTTGTTGCAGTATTTCATGTTTCGTTTTCTTTTCTTATTAATTTATTGGGATTAAAAGAACAGATTACCTTCTCACTATTTTCGTGTACCCCACCGCAAATAGCTATTGTACCATTCATGTAGGAATGATTGAATGTAGCATAAACCGTCACACAACAGCAATGGGGGGTGGGGGTGGCGTAACAAAAAATTAATACTTTGCAACATTGGCTTACATACGGTTAAGCTAATGTTACAAATTTTGAGTCACACAAGAAAGCCAACATGGAAGCGGCGACCTTTAATTAATAATACGGAGCAACTTTCAGGAACCAAAACCCAGGCTAAGTGCGAAAAACATTTTTTTCCTTCAGTGTAGTTATGATGCCACATGTAAAATTCTATTTTTTACGAGGGGCATTGCGACTACATCAAAGGAAAATTAAGATTTTTTGTCGCATTTTCTTTTTAATTTGGAAATAGGACCACTTTTTCGAACTAAGAATTGAATTTCGGATCCAGAAAATATAGTCTCTATATTTGCTTATTTTAATTCTTTTTTATTTTAAGAACTTATAAAAAAATCGACTTACAAAAAAAAGTCAGGTTGCGCGGTGTTTTATGGGCCGCTCTATCATGTGTGAATGAATTCTTATGTTAAACTAAGGACGCGGCAGCCGGAGGAATGAACGAATTCCCTCAGAAACCAAGCTAGGGAAGAAACCTTTTTCATCAATAAGTTCGGTAGATTTATGTTAACAAAAAAATTATCGATGAATTTTTTCAATTCTTCTCAGAAACTCGTTAAGCTTTGCGTATAGGTTAAATTTGACGAAATTAGTGGTTCTCATTGCTGGCACTACTGTGTTTCTTCATTTATTCTTTTCGTGAGGTTAGTCATGGCTTGTAAAACGGTAACATATTATAGGCTCAAACGAGTCTTGTTACTAGTTAACCAAGACAGTTAGATAGAAAGCTCCCAGGCTTCAATTCAGGATCATTGCAATTAGGTATAACCCATAATTATTGGGCAAGTTAGGCCTGGGTCGAGTTGAACGTCAAACACGAATTTCGAATAAGACGCAATTTTGATGGAATCTTTGGCCACGTCATGTGCAAACAAGGCAAAATTGCGTCGTGTTGAGGTCGTGTTTCGTGAGGGTATCCATGTCCATGTTATCCTACATGGCCAAATTTTGAACTTCATCAACTCGTATGCATAGATAATATAAATAATATTATATTCTGAGCTCTAATAATTGCTATATCCTAGCTAAGATAAATAGCAGGAGGATAAATACTGTAACAAGTGGTTCGAAATTGCTGCCTGAACAAATTATGACATCACCGTAACCCATTATCACTGTTCTAGTGCCTGAATATCGAAATCATTCAACTGTTTATAGTGTACATATGTAGATTAAATTAAATTTTATTAAACTAAATTCCCTACATTTCTTGCTCCGTTATTACAATACTAGCCATATCGTTCACTTCGTTCACTCTACTGGCGTTGTTACACGCTTCGTATAATATAGTTGATTACTTTGTGTTTATTTTGCCTGATCGAACTTAAATTCATCAACAGTTGACAGCAGTTTTTCGTGTATTTGAGGGTAAAAAAATCAAATTGTCTTAGTTCAAGTGGAGTAGAGGACAAACACGCACATCGGACATCATTAACCATGTAGAATCATACTGATTTTTAAAGTTATATCCATCTGCAACAGAGGATAAGGTGGACGATATTAAAGGTATTTAGGTTTTTAACGGTGTTTATTTCTATCGATACTGATATTTTCAGATAAGCTTAACTAAATAGTATATGCGGTTTATCTCAACTATCATTCAGCACCAACAGTGATTGTGGGCCTCCCTTCCTCTTAACAGTCGATCGGTTCATGTAGTCTTGGTAACCATAAGGCATTATTTAGTTGAATTATTTGTTTGAACCGACAGACCAGAAGCAATACGTTTAATGCGGTGGTGAGTTAAGTTTTATTTTATTTATTTAATTGTTTCTTTTAACAGAACAATTTTTATTTTGTGATATCGTGATATTACGAGATACTTATTCCCGACATTTTCAATATCGTGCATCCTTACCCGAGGAGATTTACCCGCACGTGAAGACGAAGCATTATCCTTATTACGAATCGATTTATATAATGATTTCACGTCATTCTCCCGTGTTAAAGCTAAAGTGTCCATTGTCCATTTAACTTGCTGTCCTATATTACAAACTAGCATCCTACCCGGCTTCGCCCGGCGATTTGTTTGACCCGTGGTTGTTCCCCAGTATTTGCTCGGTGCTGCCTGATCGTTCACTGCAACAGTCGATTTTTGTTTGTGTAACACTCCCCCTTTCCGCCATTCCTCTCCCTCCCCTCTCCCCTCCTCCTTTTATCCCGTCCTCTCCCTCTCCTCTTGGTTTCCTTCCCTTTCTCCTCTTTGCTATACGTAGTTGAACACGTACCCGGCTCCCGTGCTTGTTTGTTTGTTCTCCTCTAGGTTCAGTTAATGCGTAATCGTATGCTTAATGGTAACAGCTCACTTTGCCCCCACCCCCCTCTCCACTCCCAGTCTTTCGCTGTGGCTTAAGCGATGCGTACCGTGTGTAAAAGAAGTGTACGTGACGTCATGTAATACTTGAGATTATCACGGTGTTTAGTTAGAAGAATAATCGTTAGAGCAAATTGTTAGTCGAGGCAACAATGTGCCAATTTCAACTTCTTTTCAGGGCAACAACGTCCCAGTTTCAACTTCAAGCCAAAGAATTGACACACTCGCACGTTTTCATTGTTTCCCTTTCGGGGGTCGTTGCGGTTGCTTCATTTCTGCTATGAGACTTTGGTTTATAATGTAAGATAACGGATAAAGGCGCTGATAGAGAGCTACGAACAAACCAACTTCCAAAAGAAAGACTTGCACTGAATGAGGAAGCGAAGCGAGCAAAATTCAGTGCATTTGCAGGGAGAACGGACAACCCACTTGATATGCCAAACTATCACGAATTAGAAAAAAAAAACTAGTTCGTTTGATATTTAAAGTAAGGTTTAACTGATCCAAAGTCAAAACAGCAATGTAACACAAATACACTTTCCTGTAAGGTTTCACATACCGCAGTGTTCCTGTACTTTTTAGTCCACGTGAAACCTTACTGCTGTATTCAACCATTAAACACGTAAGCAAAATCAAAACCATATCTCAACTTTCAAAATTATTGTAAGAATAATATAGTGCATAATATAGGCTACATACTCGCTTACTTTCGGGCTAAATTTTTCAGCATTTTCTGTCCGGTCGTCTCCTTTCCGTTCACCCTCTTGATACAAATGCCAGTTTTTAAGATTCCATATTCAAGACTTCAGGACTGGTATTTCATTTTTATTTTCAACGACATTCCAAGTTTTCAAAGAGTCGCACGAACCCTGAATTACTTAATCTGTAGGGTGTACTAAGCACACTAAAAGTATGGTTTTGCCGATATTTCAGTGATGTCGTTTAGTCAAGTAGAATGAACCAATCAGACCTATCGTGTTTTAAAGTAAAAACTGTAAAAACATGAAAATACAGCAGTAAGGTTTCACGTGGACTAAACAGTACAGGAACACTGCAGTATGTGAAATCTACAGGAAAGTTTGATTGAGTTACTTTGCTGTTTTGACTTCGGATCAGTTAAACCTTACCTTAAACATCAAACGAGCTCGTTTTTGTTTTCTAATATTTATTTATTTCTTATTCCGAACTGCCTTTCCGTCCCGTTTATATTTACAGCATATTTTTCACGTGGTTTCATTGTTTACTTTCACTGACCTCTTTAAATTACAAACCAGGACACCGGGAAGATATTTTGGCTCAAGTCTGCGCTTGTGATCAGCTCTCTTTTTAAAAAAAAAAGTACACAGACAAACTTCCCTAAAGTTTCTATCAGTGGCACGTTAAAACCCACAGTAGTGTAGGGTACTAATTTTGAGGGTTAGTATAGGTTTGTAGTACGGTTCCTAACAGAAACAATGCTAAACTTGGGTACACAAACCTCTTCCATAACTAATTCAATGCTATTTGAGATTTCAGTCTGTAACAGTTCCAATGCAATTCGTGTTTGAAGATTTCAAATTTTCTCCGGTAACAGATTTCAATGCTGAGCGCGAGCCTAGCATAACGTTGTTGTGTGCAGATTAGTATTGAGCTAACGCTCGCCAATGTTGAGCGCGACGTTGTTGTGTGCAGATTAGTATTGAGCTAACGCTCGACAATGTTGCGCCCATCGCAATAGATTTTCAATGCTGAGCGAGCTCACATGATGAGTTGTGCGCACGATAGCATTGAGGGCGTAGGCTAGAGTTGAGCGCGGCGTAACAGATTTCAATGCTGAGGGGAAGCCTCGCGCACGAGGTGTGCCTGTGCTGGAGGAGGGAAAGAGAGGCATGGAGCGAGCGCTTGACTATAGTTTTAAAGATATTTTGTTGCGTCCAACTGTTGTCAAACAAAATTGTCTATAAGGAAAGACAATCTGTTGATAACTATAACGTTTTTTAATATACATTGTCTTCATCTTCGTCTGTACTTTGGCTGAAAGAGAAAAACCTTTTATATTGACGATAGTTCTGTCTTGATCCTGACAGAGAAAGCTTTTGACGGTTTATTTGCTCGATAGTTAATAACACTTTCAATGTTGAAATACTTTGAACACTTTGATGTCCTGAAAGAGAAAGCTTTTGGTGGTTCATTTGAACGATAGTTTTGTCTTGGTTTGTTTGCACCATCATGTTTGATGATCGTGATATAAGGGTTTTTTATATCGATTTGTGTGGTGGTTACCTCTATGGGAGTTTGATTTTGAGAATGGCATTATGAAGGCTTTAGAAGCCTACGGGAAGGTTTTGTAGGAAGGTTTTTGCATGTTTGGTGATC
>JAHWFP010222743.1:63962-75414 GCA_023313725.1 Lithobius niger | reverse complement strand
GTAAATGTCAGTCAGAATCCTGTCGAGACCGACTGGGATTTTAGCTTGCTTAAGACCAACTTCTGTATCGCTCGTTTTCTGAGGATAGTGATATGATACAAACTGATAGATACAATATGATAGATGGCTGCCATCTCCCAAAACAATTAATCAATGAGGAGATCCATGTTCGTCACGTTCCTCCTCCCCTCCGGGCACCCCAGCTGACACACACACAAAAACACACTTGGTACTTTTCCATGTTTATTTATTATCTATTAATTTAAAAACAACAATAATTAGTCATCAGTTTCCAATATGTTAGTCTATCTAGTTCCTCCCAGCCCTCATCTCTTCTTGGCGTGACATTCTGGGTTTAACTCACCTTTAAAAGTAACTTAGAAGTCGCATATAGCATTATTACCTGGCGTAATAGTGGCTAATATTACTTCTGATACTGCTTTGCCTTCAAAGTTGCATGGGGGTAAAGAATTATCAAACGTATTAGTAGCCACAAATGACTGCCACGGCCCCGCGTGGCTTAACAAATCTACGGACTTAACGCTAATTTAGGTTCTGGTTGGCCATTCGCGCAGATTTTTGGAAAATGGATTGATCATGCCTGGTAAAATTTCTCTTCGAGCAGACGAACCAAAATGGCTACCTTATCGCTCGCTTCATCGCTTTCGTGACGTGAAAAACATCTCAATTCACGGGCCGGAATGTCGGAATGTCTTCAAATACACAGAGGCTCAGTAGTCAACAAGGGTGCTGAAACAACAAATCCAAGAAGCCAACATTGCCAGACTGAGTGGAATTTCTAAGAGAAAGGTAAGACGTATCTTGTTAGGCCTAACACCGCAGACATACGTACACCACAACTGCTCAATGCGTGTACACGGTTCAAGACTACCTATATTTAAAAGACTTGACGCTCGGTTTCACGTAGCATGCTAGACGCGTCGTCCATGCGTTGCGCTGAACTGAAAGCACGAAGAACGAAAAACCCCAATCGTAGCATTGATTAGTGTTAGCGAGATGCACAAAAACGTGATATCTTCTCATTATTAGATTTACCGGTGTTGCAGCGCTAAACGAACATTATTTTACGGTAATGGTGACTATTCTTGAAGTCTTCGGACGATTTACTGCTACGTCAAAGGATCGTTTAACACAATTTTAATGAGAATTGAAAACGCCGTAGCGTATCATACAGTACAATACACACGCACCTTGGTTGCTCTTCTGCTTGAAATTCATGAAATTAAACCTCCGGAGGCTTTGTTTTGTCGTCGAGTGAAAAAATAGGTACGTAGCATGAAGCCATTGTTGTTAAATTTTAATAATTTGGTGTCAATACAGTGTTTTAAGTTTAAAATCCGCCTATCGCGTGTCACACGTACCTTTCACAGTTCAGTCCGCATGCTAGAGCAGTTCATTTTTGGGGTGTAAGTAGTGCGACTGGTGGCAGAATCGGTGGCTAACTGGACGACGCGTCGAATTTCTAACGTTAAGCCTTTACGTATAGGTAGCCGTGCACGGTTCCAGTCACCGCCAATGTTAATGCATAAGCGTGACAGGCGATTCGAAACGATCATAAAATACAGCTATACTTCCAGCGGCCAACCAGAACCTAGAATAGTACAACTCTATAAGCTAATTACGTTCCCCGACTTTCACAGGTCTTCCACATTACGTACGAACTCTGTACGACTTAATTTTATTTCCCCTCCGGCCGCACTCTAACAAACGGGTCACTCCGCTATGGGATCTTTTTTCCATTGCCCGGGAAAAATGAGCTAAGAAAGAGGTAGTGGGAGGGAGGGATACCGACCGACGTGGGGGCTGGAGGGGAGGGGGAAGGTTAGAAGGAACGTTTCCTTGATTTGCAGCTTGCATTGGTATGCAAGAGACGCCTTTCTCTGCCAATCAGATTGGTCGGAACTTGCCGCAAACAAACACGCTCTCCACATACAAAAACCGAATCAGCGTTAGCTAGCAACGAGGATGGCGAGTCCGTAGGGGAAAACCAAGTGAAGGGGAGAGACAGTAAGACGAATGAAAAAAAAAAAAAGTAAAATATTCCTCCACAGGCGCCCGAACTGCTTGGACTGCCCCCGTCGGTCAATGGTTGCGAAATGAGGGCTGGGAATTTTCCAGGGTGCCCTAGCAACCAAGGGGGTATTTTGACAGGAAATACATTTCACTACCGCATGTTATCCCACCCCCCCCCCCCCCTCCCCCAAACCTCAACCATAATGTAAAACATCTGTTCACTCTTGAATTGAAATCGCAAAATTTAAGCGTTACGAAACCCCAAACGGGTACAATCGCAGAAAAATAAAATGCATTCCTCACGAAAGCTGAATACAACACAAGATCTAAGAGATAAAGGGTAAAGGAAACAAACTGTCTGCATTAAAGACTGGCCTTGTGAGGATACACGATACACTAATCTGAGAAAGAAAGAAAAGACAACTGCCCCGACTGGGACTCGAACCTAAGACTTCCTGCTGACCAGGCCGAGCTCTCTAACCAATGTGCTACCGGGGCGGATACTGGCTATACAGTGTTTTTAGTTTGAGGCCGAGAAGAAATGTTGCTTCCCCTCCTTGTGTACGTTTGTGACCTCTAGGTCACCACTGTGAAAGATTGAACAGCTGCTTAGCTCGGCTGGAGCCAGTAGCCAGTATCCGCCCCGGTGCAGTGGTTAGAGCGCCCGGCCTAGTCAGAGGGAAAGTCCTGGGTTCGAGTCCCAGTCGGAGCAGTTGTGTTTTTTTTCTTTCTCAGCTTACTGTATCTTGTATCCTCACAAGGCCAGTCTTTAAAGAAGATCTAAGAGCTTAGATGACTTCTAACCTCCGCGTGAGTTTCGCTTTCCTGAGCCATTCAGAATCCTACATCATGAAAGCAATGATAGTTGGGTGATAACCAAACCGCACCGGGAGGCGAGACCCATAATTTCTACCACAGTCGGCCTTGATTTGAGGAAACGCAATTCCTACTATCTGGCTTCAAGATTGTTCAATGTTGCCGCTTGCAAAAGCATAATCGCAGCACAGGTTTCGTTTTCACAGGAAATTATTATGTAAAAACCTAAGGTACATTTCTCCCAACGCCATTTTCTCGATCCTCCACATTAAATACGGCCCCAATGTTCTATTTACTTACCGTTAGTCTTTTCCTTGCTAAAAATCCGTTTTAAAACGTGGTGTCTACGAGATTTTCTGCTGAATATTGGGAATTAATTTAATAGCATCCTGCAATTATATGATCCGTTACATGCTTACCTTCACGTTTCACCTGTGTGTGTGCATGTGTGTTTGTGCATGTAAAAAAAAAAAACTAAAAAATAACTTTCAAAGTTTACAAGGCTCCGTGGAACCAAGTCTTTTATGCCACTCCTGACATGATACCAGACGGGCTCGCCAAAATCAGTGTTGGATTAGTTTGCTTGCTATTTGATTCGATGTTCGACCGTTTCATATTTAACTGTAAGATGGAAATGAGAATACAGAAACTAAGTAATGCACTACAGCATCCGTCGCTCGGCCAAGTACGTCTCCTGAACTCAAATATACGTTTAGTGTACAGAAATTGACAGCGCACTAATAACCTAAATGAGAGTTGTGAACGAACTGTGGGTGATTTACATAGCTCGAGGGAATCGACATCTACTTAAAAAAATATATCCAGTGCAAAAGTGTTTTGTTCGGGCAGAAAAGAGCTTCGAGATTGATGGCGTTGGCTCGAAGGTCTGTAGTGGCACAGGCCGGATCAGCTTTGCCTTCCACAATGCTCCGCTAGACGGCGCGACAAATACCGACGCGACCAGTTTGCCAAGTGGCGTCATCGGTTGACAGAATTTGGAACCCTCGTCGGTTAGTTTGAAGTTTCGCCTCATGGCGTAGAGATGACTGCACCTATGAACATAGCAAACTTGCGCTTCCTTCTATGTCAATGGTTGATTTTACTTGCCTAATTTGTCTTGATATGATCCGGCTTTTACTGTAGGTAGCTGTGGTAGTGGTTAAAGTGTTAACCAAGTTTTGTTCAAAGCAAACAAGTCGGGCTACCATGACGCCTGAGTGATTGCTGCCTTTTTATTTAATTTTTAGTTTTATTTTTTGTTGTTGCTTCTTTTGTTTGTGAACTGCTATGTAGCCAGTTGAAAAGCTTTAAAGTAAAAAAAAAATATGTGACTCACAGATATTCTTTCTCCCCCTTGTCCGAAACTGTCAGTTCTGCTGTAGTGAGTGGCAGTAGTACGGAGACCTTACCAATGGCGCCACATGTAATATGCACATAGTTACATGTAATTAGCATATATTTTTCGTAATTTGCTTTAATGATTATTCATGAAATCCTCAATATATAGGAAGGTCCGGCTACGCTAAATAACGGGGTAATTTTTTCCGAGGTTTAGGAGTAGTAAAAAAAATCAAAAGGTCTCGATACTGCGTGTTTACAAGATACTGGATAGTTCTCATTTTTGTGAAACACGCCTAAAACCATAAGGATGCGTTTGTGCAACAACTCACGCTTAAATTTTCTCGCTTACTAGCTTTTAAGGTGCGTTTGTGCAACAAATCATCCTTTACTTTCTCAGAGCTAAAAGCTAAAAATCATCTGAAATTCCAACATGGTGATGGTTTTAGCTATACCGACTCGCAACGAAACAGTCAATACAGCGAGTTCAGAAGCGACTGGGAAAACTGTTTCGTCAGGAAGACTTATCGTCATGGATTATACGACTGCCAAGTATTTACTCAAACGATGTTGGATTTAGCTAATCAAGGTAGCGTGGTTACCATGGCAGTGAAACCTTCGCCATCGCGATTAAATTTCAGCTGCAAAAATACAAGGCCAAGTCGTTGCATAAACGCGTCCTTACTTCGCAACGTAAGTCTTCTCGCTCAGTAGCTTTTACTTAATGCTAAATTCGCTGGTTGCTTCTTAACGGGAGCGAGCATGCTTTTGCGTCGTCTATACCGCTTGTAACCATGGTAAAGATGAAAACGGAGATCCTCTCATCGTGGCACGGTGCAGATTTACAGCAAGAAGAAAAAAATCCTAGTGCAGAACCAAATGGCAGGCTGATTGCTAAATACCACTATTAGATGGTTTGTTTTCGATTCGGCAAATCCTGAAATGGACACCATGTTGGATTTTGAACTCTCGCTGCGAGGTGCTGTGTTCGACCATTATAATATGATCTTCGCTAGAAGCTGTTCTCTGTGCGAGAATAGACAAATTTTGGCAAAAGCCAGAAAATGAAACGTTAGCAATGTTGTGGCGAGTTTAATTCCGGATTTCAACGTTGGAATTGTACCACCTCAGCAAGGTTACGCTGATGACGTCATTTGTGAAATCTGCCAAGTCCGAAGTCCACATGACGTCAGATTGTAATGTGCCATTGTCACTCCAAAATTAATACTCATTGTTAGTTGAAATAATCCTATTTGATCAATTGTTGTAACAATACATAGCTATGATTTGTCTGTACACAATGCTTGACATCAATTGTAACGACTCGAGCTCGCTTGGTCATCCGCCGGGTGCTCCCAACAATTAGGTATTAACCTAAAATTCCATTCCGGCTCCAACTCTCCAACTCCCCGCATCAAAAGATAATTTCGGCCCTATAATTAGAATTTTTGCCAATCTCCCCAATCCCCGAACTTAAATTCAAACCAGACCTACCCTGTTGCTAGTTCAGCACTGCAACCCCGTAGCTACTTAGTTTAGCAGTCGACGTATGAAATAGCCCGAAACTAACTAATCCAAATTTTCCCAAGTAAGCCTAATGCTGTTGACATTCCATTTAAGGCCCTAAGCCAAGGTTAGTGTCGCCCTTGAACTTTAGGCGAGCCAGAGCACACGATCGCTCATATTTAACATTAAACTAACACCAAAACTGAACCACGACTACCAGCCTTGTTCCATCGGTTAAGGTTAATTTGGAATTCACGCAACCCCTTGACAAGCACCACGGCACATTTTCAAGCAAGCCCCTTAACTGTGGGGTTGGCATTGGGGCAGCTCTTACACATACTAAAAACCCCTACAATGTTTCAAATTATTGTTGTACTTCGGTTTTAATAATTGTTATTTATACTACATATTTATAATGTTCTGGCCATATCCTTTGCTTCGCTCACTCCACTGGCGTCGATCCATGCTTCATGTAATTTCTTTGATTCCAAAAGCATCACAAAATCGATGTATTGATTATTTCGACCGTCGAATTGGCCGCAAACGAATTGCAATTACTGCTCACAGTTAGTTCGTCCATCACATTCCTCAGCACGTCTGTATTTCATCTATATCATTCAAAACGTACGTTTGTTCGGCTACTCCTCTAGAAGTAAGCTCCTACGAAGGCGAGAGTAAATGAAAGATTGCAACAGAAGCGAGAGACTCACTGAAAAGGTTTAATTCACGTGGAAATTGCTCACTTTGCTCGCTCAATCCACGCACTTCCGTGTGTCAATAACGGAATGTTTGATAACCTTTCAAACCTCACAGGTGTGCGCACCTTTTACCTGAATCCGTCACTTGAAGCAAAACCAATTTTAAGTTTTATGGGTAGTATGGTGCAAAATATGTCGTCCTTTATAAGTTTTATTTTGGCAAGCAAGTTTATATCTACATACGTGCTTTGAACTACACTGCAAAGTTCATAACACCTGTCAACAATTGGCCCGAAAACAAAGCGAATTTTGATTTCCTCCTGATTTTAATATCCATATAAAATGAATATGTCGTGTTTCTGTTACTTCGTACCGATGCAAAACATGACGTCATAGTTTCATCAGGCAAAGTTTACTTTGGAAGGTCAAAGTTGGTTCAGGAATAACAAACGTCATTAGGGTAAAAAAATAACCAAACTTTTCCGTTATTTTTGCAGGTTTTTTCGTGTGTTTGAGGGTCGTAAAATCAAGTTATAGCAACAAAAATAGGCCTAACGATGTGCAATTTAATTATCTTTCATTTGGCCCTACTCCCATCTTAGTAGGTGCCTTGGTTCAAGAGGAGTATACAGGTACACGCTCGCATATCATACGTTTTAATGAAGTAGAAGAAGACAGAAGATTGCCAAACTCCTTTCAGTTGAAACTGGAAACTCGTCATAAAAACATAACTACATACTAAACCACGCGCAATGAGGACCAATTTGGTTTTCTACGTGGCAGATCAACCGTTTTACAGTTGCTCTGCTGTCTTGATAGCTGGACAAGGGTAGTTGAGGCTGGTGAATGTGTTGATGCGGTCTTGCTGGATTTTGCTAAGGCCTTCGATTCAGTATCACATTCCAGACTGGTTGAAAAGTTGGTGGCTATTGGTATTGGAGGTAATATTGTGGTCATCGTGGCTGAGTTGTGAGAGAGCTCAGCCTGGTTGCTGGAGGTTTGCGGATCTGGTCGAATCCCTGGAAAGGAGACCTTGGCAAAGTCCCCGCCAGGACTGCCGGCCAGGGTAGCGTGAGAGGCTACCATGCTCCTTCAGCAGCTATGGGAACTATTCTGGCAAATTCTGGACAATCTTTCGGCCCCTACGATGATCGGAGGTTTCCCGTATCGAATCCCCGGGTTGGCACCTCCCTTTACCAGATATTTCGTCTTCTCTAAAAGTCTGGTAATGTTCAAAATTGAGCCGGTTCAGCCATACAAGCATTAAGTTGCTTCGGCTGACTTAAGGCTCAAAGAAATTAATTTAAAAAAAAATAAAATATGTTAAAATAGATTTGTGATTTTCTCATGTCACGAACGCAAAAAGTATGTATCGGTATTTCCGATTCGGGTTCAAGTCGAGTCACCACTGGTGTTCCGCAGGGCTCGGTTTTGGGCCCAATCCTGTTCTTGATCTATATTAACGATCTGAAGCTTTTAAATCCAAATGTTTTCTGTCCCAAATTTGCTGACGACGTAAAACTGTATATGATCATCTGTAATGATCATCTAGCCATGTCTACTTCACTTTTGGAGATTGAAACGTGGTCCCTGGCGTGGAATTGCGGGACACAAATGTAAGATTTTCCACGTTGGAAAAAAAAATCCAATGAACAATTATGCACTCTTTGATAAAGCCCTCGATCAGGTCACACTTGTAAAAGACCTAGGTGTCTGGTTGACCGCCGACCAACAGTGCGGTGCCCATTACGACCACATTGTTAAAACGGCACGACAGAGGCTGGCCATAATCAAACGGTGCTTTGTCTCTCGCGACATTGAAACCCTGGTGTGGGCATTTAATGTTTTTGTACGACCAATTCTGGAGTATGCTAGTCCTGTATGTTCACCCCATTTATTGAAACATATTAATTTAATCGAATCTGTACAGAGAAAATTTACTAAATACTTACCCGGTTTCAAAAATAAATCCTATTCAGAACGACTAAAACTCTTGCAACTGGAGACACTTGAAACAAGGAGGCTTAAACTTGACCTTAATATGACATTTTCTATATTGCGTGGGTTTACCAGCATCCTGGACCACCTCTTTACTTTGAGGAGTGGGAATTATACACGTGGCCATAATTTCAAACAGGTCGTTCTCCCATTTAAGAGGGATTGTAGGAAATTTTTCTTCTCGCACCGTGTGGTGAGGCCATGGAATGATCTCCCGGCTGATGTTGTCCAAGCACCGTCACTGGCTTCGTTTAAAATAAAACTGAGAGGGGTTGATCTCAGTAAATACGTTAAACTTAGTTTAGACTAGACAAGGGTTTTGCCTGCAGTACTTTCAATTTGAATATACAAATTTTCAAATTTTAATTTTATACACATGTTTTAATTTTGTATTTATGTTTATCGTTAACTTGGGCAGGGTGTCAGTGGATAAAACAAGTTCCCTTCCCTGACCCTTTGTGTTTCCACAATAAAGTCTCTTACTTACTTACACATCACAGCAAACAGCCATGGCGTGTGGTATAATACTAGCCCATAGCTTTTTGCGAGCTAAAGGGTCTTGTTGCTTAAATGCGGCCTAATTTCAAAGTGGTATTTAATTTGGCCATTGGGGTTCGAACCGCGAACGAGTCGCAAATAGCGGAACTCATTTCCAATCCAACGTTTGCCACAGACAAACAACACGGTCACGGATTTAGGCTTTAAATGATGTATCGTCAAGCCAGTTCCTAGACACATTCCCCGTGTACCGCTTGTCCCCTTTACACAAAAAGCTTCGCCCTGCGGAGGCTGCGCCGCGCATGCCCACTGATGACGTGCGCACGCGAGGCATAGGCGGGGGCCGCACTTTAAAACGGGTTGGGTTTTTGCATATTAACATTCCACGCGGGAAAACCACAGCTAAAAATTTAATTTTCTCCTCGCTCTCTCACATTTCCAAAACCGCGACGAAACAACCCCCCCCCCATGCCCCACAAGGAAAGGTGGAGGGGGGGGGGGAGGAAGGGGAAAGGGGCACAAAGGGGAAGAGGAAACAGTCGAAACAAAAGAGGAAGAAGAGCGCGAGCACAAAAGCAGGCTCGTGGGTGGCGTTCCATTGTTGCAGCCGTAACACCGTCGTCAAGGCGACCGTCGTTTAATAGGGGATTACAAGTCGTGTAGGTCACGTGACTCCTGTCAGCCCCGTTGAAATATTAATATTCTTAGAAAAGCCAGCTCCCCCTTTTGGAAGGTAAAACAATGGTGGGGGGTAGAGGGGGATGTACAGCCGGGGTAGAGGGGGATGTAAAAAGAAAAGGGTGGATTCTAGTTATTACGGAATGGGAGATAGCCGGGCTTATCTTGTTTTGAAACTTAATAGTACGCCCCGTCCCCCCCCCCCCCCCCTACCCGGCTGTTTATGTCTCTTGGTAGGGGCGCTTTTATAACAGTCATTTTAGATTTGTACCGTATGATAAAAAGACTATCTGCATGTTGTCTCAACTGTTGGGATTAAAAGTTTTTTTAAGTGGTGGTTTTTGAAAGTGGATAATTATATCAAAGAAGTTTCAACTGTAGTTTGGACTGCAAGAACCACCCTACAAAGCTGCTAGGAACAGAAATACTAGTTCAGCCTCTCGCGGATAGGCGACGCCACGGTTCTAGTGTGTCATCTTGTCTTGGTACAGTATGATGATCTGGGGCTATGCCATGCAAGGTCATTGGTCCTAGGTGGGACCGGCGGCCATGGGAGAATCAGTACCTTCCTAAAGCACCGAACAAAGCGAACAGAACGCACCACTGTTACAGACAGTTTGGCTCCAAACTCGACGTCGCGCGTGCGCAATGATGTTGAGTCAGCCGTTCAGTACCTTCCTAAACTACACTACAGCTCAACGAGCTCAGCAGCGTATTGTTACGTCATACTTTCAGCGCGACCAGACCTAGCTAATGGATTTGACCAGGATTGGCTAATGGCTGTGACCAGGCGAGAGCGATGCCAAATTGCGAACCATCTCAGGGAGGTGGTTTCCTGGGGTGGAGGTTTGAGTATGCGCGAGCTAACAGTTTTGACGAAACAGATTCGTCGCTGACGATGTTGACGTCATTCAAGCCGCATCAGCACGGATATTAGCAGGGAATGTGCCAAACTGTCACCAACAGTGGTGCGTTTGGTTCGCTCTGTTAGGTCGTTTAGGAAGGTACCGAATGATGGTGACGTTCCTGTGGATGCGTACGTCTGGGCGTGCCAGGCGCCAGGTACGAAACTCCGTGTGGACGCGCCAGGCGCCTAGTATGAATATGAAATACCGTTTGAGGTGGCACGCTAGTATACATCGAGATACGTGTAATACTAAAGCATACAATGCAAACATTTCTGAAAAAAGTCAGTGACAGACGTAATTTGCTGACGTCATAATTTGTTGTCGTCAAAACTTGCTGATCTCAACTCTGGCCACCAGAATCGCTGCCACTCCAACGTCCTACTCGTCCACTGCGCTCATTATGACGTCACCCTTCTTGCCTTGGGATGTGTTGTTGAAATCAGGGACCTTGGATTATACTTAGCTTTGGTAGGATGGGCCCATTCAATAGTGTCACTGTAAAATTGGTCCCATGGTGGAGCGATACTAGTTAACTAACTCCAGCCTAACGGAGAATTAGCCTAAGATGTTCACCCAGATGATGTTAGTAAGCCAGCCAACGCTGTGGTCCAGTTTCGTAAAGATGTTATACTGATTTGCTCGCCTTGATTCACGGGGCTAAAGGTGGCTTGTGACTTGAGGGCTACAGCCGTAGGTTTCCGGGCATGGCTAATTTGGTGAATTCGGGGGCAATTTCAAAATAGTGGTCCAAAAAGAGGTGTTGACCAGTCGGGGAGTCGAAATTGGAATGCCAGCACCTAGCCATCGGCTCACGCGCCATCAAGTCATAAAGACTCACACGTCTTGATACAATGATTGTGGGTTACAAATAGTGCAAAGGGACTGTTGTTATAATGAATTTGGTTCACAAAATGGTATACAACATGGCCGAATTGTTGGCAATAATGAGATGGTCTCGTAGTTTTTTTTGTTTTTTTT
>JAHWFP010222743.1:43203-62771 GCA_023313725.1 Lithobius niger | reverse complement strand
TTACGATTGCTAAATAGTTGGCACTTGTACTCATGCAAAATAAAAGCAAAAAATAATTTTTTTTTTTTATCTGCAATTCCACTGAGTGTTTTAAGCCGAACAAGTTCGATACCAAGTTCGTGAACAACCAATACGAAACAATGTTCAATAAAAAAAATGAAAGTTCTACAGATTTTAGATATTACTGCCTGGAATTTTGTCATAAATCATTTACTGTTCCATCTAAAACATATAATGGTAAAAGTGACGCTGCCAAGTATCCCCAAAAAGGTCGGCTATAGAAAGCAGTGATATCATTAGACTAAGGAAAGGCCGCCAAGGTTAACCCTATTGACTAGCAAACTTGGTGCATGCCATCGTCTTTATTTGTCCGTGTTTCTGATTATAAATAAAATTATTTGCAAGCATGAGTGATTGCAAACACTTCAACGTATATGTACCACAGGATTGTAAAGTAGTACATCCAATGTGCAATTTCAACAGAACTAATAAACCATAGTGATACTTTGACAAATGGTAGTGATTCTGTGAACCAAATAACAGTGAATTAGTAAGCAGTATACCGTTATGTTGAGTAATTTGTGAGTTTGAACAGTTGCCGAAATGAAAACGACTGCACACTTGCACAGCTTAGACGAACACTTTGTCTTTCAAATTTTCGACCCAGGCAGGTCACTTCCTCAGGTTTCAACGACTATTGGAACCTCCTTCGTTTTTGTTACCAACGAATTCAAATTCGGCCGCCCTCGTAGCCTCCAGTACGTACAGGGCTGTCTGCTCGATTTATCTCCCTCCAACTCCCACTGACTGTTACGCCAAATTTGAATTCGCTGGTAACGAAAACGAAGGAAGACGTTGTAGGAAGTCCCAACAATCCTTGAAGCCTGATAAAGACACCTGTACGGGATCGAAAAATTGCAAGACAAAGTGTTCGTCTATGTTGTGAAAGTGGGTGGACATTTTTATTTCGGTAATTGTTCGAGTTGTTGATTTCACAGTATGAACTGCAACGATAATTTGTGAGTATTGCTATGAGCAATGTATTTTACCACGAGACAAAAAACAGACAAAAATAAGTGTTAATTCCCAGACTTTGCACACACACACACAAAATAGCTTCCCCTGACTTTCCCTGATCACTTTGATCACTTGATCTTCACTGACTTTCCTGGTTGGTGGAAACCCTTTTTTTACACAAAAAAGAATAACATTTTTATGTGGGTCAACTGTCTAGTGGCCAAAGTCTAGTTTGAGAAATAAAAGCCAACACTAGCTCGGCAGGGTACATTAAGCACACAGCAGAAATTTTGACAAACATGTTACGGTTGAATTTCCATCAGTCGCGCTCAAACCAAGGCGCTCAAACCAAGGCCACGAGAAAGGCAATTTCATGTAAATCAGATTTGGGCTCCAACCCCAATGACGTTTTAATGGCGCCTCAATTCAAGTAAACAACGGAGATTCAAGGCAGCTAGCAAACTCACATTTCACTGAAACCCATTTCAAGTGTCATTAGTACATATGAATAAAGAATAAAAAAAAATAATAAAACTATGAAAAAAAGATGGTGGCTGGACCAGTTCATTTCAAATTTAAGGAAGGTGACGTTGTGGAAGGACACAGAAAAAGGAAATGGAGCACTGCAGCAATAACAATTTAATTAAATGGGAAATTATCTCCTGACATTAAAGGGAAAAAAATGCGACGCCGGAAGCACACAGAGAAAGCCATAAAATAAATTCTAATAGAGTCAAGTTTCTAGCGATGCCTTTCCTTTCTCGCAGTACGGCCTTTTCCACACCATTGAATCTGTCGCCCATTAAAAGCAACCCCCTATTCTATTAAGTGCCATGCTTGGCGAAGGCGAGGGAAGGCAACCAAGGCTGCAAGCCGAAGTCGACGCAGCAGCAAAGGGACCAAAAGTGCACCCCTGTCCGTACGAGATAAAAGGACGCTTGACGCAAGCAACGATCTGTAGCCGTGCACTCTGGTTAAAGGCACACCATCCATCAGCATTTCAATAAATGAGAGCTGAAAAGCGTGTTTTGATTATTCAGTTTCCAGCGCGCATGTATAATCCGCATTTATACAGAATAAGTGGGAAAGGTGCTGTGAATGGGATTGAGAGATCCGAGGCGAAGTGGATCGTATCAGAGTTAAACCAAGAATTTCCTATAAATTGTTGATTAAACTAACCCGCATTTGTAATTGTGGACCGAACCCTGGAACCACAGAAACTGAAGCATTTTATGCTACTTCAGTGCCACATCTGGCTTCCCGATAGCACATGTTCAACACATCAAGCAAATTTAAACAAAACCCGCATTTATAAGGGTTAAATGGAAAAGGCGCTAGGAACAGGATGACAAATCCGAGGTGAAGCGAATCGTATCAGAGTTGAACCAAGAATTTCCTATAAATTGTTGATTAAACTAACCCACATTTGAAATTTTGGATCAAACCCTGGAACCGCAGAAATTGAAGCATTTTATGCTACTTTAGTGCCATATCTGGCTTGCCGATAGCACATGATCAACACATCAAGCAAATTTAAACAAGATCCGTATTTATAAGGGTTAAATGGAAAAGGTGCTAGGAACAGGATGGAAAAATCCGAGGTGAAGTGAATTGCATCCGAGTTAAACAAGAATTTCCTATAAATTGTTGGTTAAACTAACCCACATTTGTAATTGTGGATCGAGCCCTGGAACCACAGAAACTGAAGCATTTTTCGCTGCTTTAGTGCCGTATCTGGCTTCCCGATAGCACATTTTCAACACATCAACCAAATTTAAACAAAACCCGAATTTACAAGGATTAAATGGAAAAGGCGCTAGGAACGGGATGGTCAAATCCGAGGATCAGAGTTAAACTAAGAATTTCCTATAAATTGTTGGTTAAACTAACCCACATTTGTAATTGTGGATCGACCCTGGAACCACAGAAACTGAAGCATTTTATGCTACTTCAGTGCCATATCTGGCTTCCTGTTAGCACGTTTTCAACAAATTAAAAGAAAATGGATTACTGGCATACAAACCGGGCAGGTCAAGTTTCAATTCTGCCAAGTACACAAGATTACACCAACTTGGAAAACCGATGCATCGGCTTGTTTACTTTGATGAACACTCATAATAATACTCACAGTTCCTTACGCAGCACCACAAGTTAAAAGGTTTTCACTTAAAACCCACGTAGTTTCAACATTCGACACCGATTGCCTTCTTCGGGCAGTCCAGAGACTCGTACATACACTCTACAACAGTCTGCCCACAGTCCAACGACCTCCCTAAATTCAACTTTCTCCTTTCACTTGAGGGAGAAAGCATAGAATAGGAACCAACACTGGATGCAGGTCCAACGGAAGCAAAATATAGGTGGGTCGGCCGAGCAAGTTACTTCCAGTGGGCTCAAGTGTCACACCAAACAATGTCGGAGTAGAGCTTCGATGCTGAATTTAAGTACTCATTTCAGCTTGCTGCGGAATTGTTTACTCCTAGTTTCGAAAATTGAATTACGAATCCTTCAGAATTCAGAATAATTTCTGAAGGTCTCAAGCAAAGAATAAAAAAATATTATCGGCTATAATACCACAAGTGCTTCTATGAAATCAATAATTTGTGTGTTTTAGCACGAAACTCCTTTCCAGATATAATTTCCCGGTCGAATTGTTGGAAAGGAGTTGAGTGCTAAAACGATAAATTAATGAATTTCATAGAAGCACGAGTGGAATTCGATTTGGGGAATTTTTGTTTTCTTTCCACAAAACGATTCTCTAAAGGAATTTTATTTTACGGTTTCGATCTCGATTTCATATTCGATTTACGAAATAATTTTGATTTATGGTGTTTGGTTTTATGTGCAATGTTTACCTTTTATGTTTGGCTTACAATGTTTAACTCATATTTGGCGTAACGATACTATCCACCATTGCATTTCATCAAGCATCCTGTAATTTCGTTCGCATCACAATTGGTATTTCGTATTAGGTCTAACCTTATTTTTATGTTGCTGATACGCCAAATTAAACGTAAAAAACCGAGTAGCATCCTCGTGTTTCCGTAAAAAACCGACGATTTACGAAAGTAATGTCATTGACTTAATATGGGCATAACTATTCCTGAATCCAGCTGAGAAGCAGCTTCATGTTTCCATAAAAACCCGACGATTAACGAAGCTGACGTCATTTCCCTAATACAGGCGTAAAACAAACAGCATCCTCTAAGCGAGATATACTGTCAAGATCTGTTGTTTGTTTGTCAGCGCCCATTGAAAAAATCTTCGATCTGTATAATTACTGAAGCAGAAGGTACGCTGTGGTGTTATCAGTGTAATTCGGTTTCGCTTTCGATTAGCCGGGGTCTTTTCAGTGTAAGTCGACCATGGTCCTCGTTTTGCGGAAAGAAAACGAAAATTCTTATTGAAAGTGGAGTGGCTATGGCCGCTGCAGCCGCTCAGCGTCCGTCGGCCCTGGGATGTGAGCAGAGCCAACCCCAGTCTTAAGACATGACTAAATGCGGACTGTGAAGAGGAAAGAAATTAGAACTTAGGTAGTTCGTTGGAATGTAGCAAACTGTTGCAGTCTGTGTGAAGAAGACAATCAGTATCTATTGCCGAAAATTCGTGGGTTTTAAGTGCAAACCTTTACTGCTGCATAAGGAACTGAAAATTCTCACCAGGTTATCCGAGTACGAAACTTAGCAAGCATGTACTTAAATATTTTTTTTTCAACAGAAGAGCGACACAATTAATTTTACATGCCCATACTTATATCGATCAAATAACAGAAACACACAGCAGACTCTTACAGCATCGTAATTATGCACTTACTACTACCGTCTTCCCGACACCTGGCCTTTGCCAACCCAAAGGAGAAAACTAAGTAGCAAAGCTATTGATATTTTATAAAAATTACAAATTAACTTTCAAGATGACAGGAATGGAGGATACACATCAATATCGGCAAGGGAATTTTAAAGGAAATAGAGAATTAAAATTTAAATTTATGAACTGCATGCGTCGCTACTTCAAAGACGGCTGCTACACAAGGTAATTGATTTACACAACTACGAAGAGACACAACACGTTTCCAGTAAATGGCATTTCACCTCCAGGTACAGCCAGATAATTGTTTGCGTCTTTGCCAAACATTTTTGTGTGTTAAAACCGCTTGTAACCAGCCAAGATTTTTTTGGCCTTAAAATTGCTTATAAGCAAAGTACGCTCACTTACCTACTCGACTGTTCTAAAAAAGAGTCTCCTAGCCAGTCAGAGTGGAGAGTGAGACTGTCAATCTCCATCAGTGGCTGCGTGATCGATACACCATGGCAACAATTTAAGAAACTAGGTGTATTGAAAAAGGTGGTTGTTTTAACTGATCCCTTGAAATCAAGCTGCTATTATCCACAGAGATCTCTAGAAAGACTGTTTCACCCTTGTTTGTGCTCATCAGTACAGATACTCTGTGAATGAGAACAAAGGTGCCTTCCCCCAGAAAGTTGCCTGTGCCCTCATCCACAGAGTATTCTCTACTGAGGAGCCCAAACAAGGGTGGTGAAACGTAAAATCAACGTAACCCGAAGTTAATTTGTTAAGCAAGTTTTGATCACAACACACAACTGAAAAGTCTCCAGGAACCAGTTGTTCAAAATGAAACTGTTTTGGATCGAAAGGCTTTCTTTTAAACTTTGTTAAATCATAACGGGCTTTCTGAAACCAAACTGACATAACCAAACAACAAAAAGTTGCTCCCTGACTGGGCAAAAGCTCACCATCACATAAATGCACAGTTACATTTAATTTTCAATACTATTTTGGTGCCTTGTTCACAAATGGGGTAAAACACATTAAACACACGATGGAGCAGTCCTTAACCCCTAACTGGCGGAGGCCATATTGCCATTCTGGCTGCCGCCAGTTAAGGCGTTAAGGACTGTCCCTCCATGTTTTTAAAGTGTTTTACTCCACTTGTGAACAAGGCATCAAAATAATGCAATAAATAAAATAAAATGTGCTTTAAGTGTTCGTGGGCTTTTGCCCAGTCAGGGAGCAATGTTTGTTAATGTCTCAGCCACTCACAAAATCCAACATCCATTTACCATTTTTTAACGGGAAATATCAAAAACCGTGCGAAAACCATTTAAAACCGCCAAAAAGTGTCGAAAAACAATTAAATCAATATTGAACTGCCCAAACTTAATCAGGCACAGAGCAATGTCAGGAGGAATTACGGCTGTAAATGAACTGTTTAATTAACATAAAATAAAAATAACAAAAGCTCTTAATTTTAAATAAAATAATAGCTTCTTAAACACTATGAAACAATATCGAAGGAATAATTGACTGGATAATTATTACTAATTATACAAGACACATTATTTATTAATTTTTGTTGTTGCTAAAATGAAGTATTTTAATAGTTTTTGACACGTCAAAAACTATACCAAAAGGGGTTTTTGACATGACAGTTAAAGCCATTGTAAAATCCAGGTAACCACTGTTACACGTCAATAACTTGCCAACCCCGACTTTGTGTGGCATTTCTAGAAATATTTCTAAGTCATTTTAGGCCTATATTCCTTTACACTGGTAAAACTAACAGTTCATTAGATGTGCTTTAATATTAACGACGAAAAACAACTATTACCAAAGGCAGAGCGGTTTACTTTATTTTTGCCTAAGGTAAGCATGTCCCTCTGCTACCTTGTCACATTTACCTTGTTTGTCACCTTGTTATTCGGTGTAAAATGATGGATCTTATTATCACTAAATGAAATTCACGTTTGCAGGGGATTTGGGGATGTAATGGCCGTCGAACCCACTTGGTACAGCAACCTTATTTTGTAGATAATGTGATTATCTTTCGTTGAAGTGTCTATTGATGCGAGTTTATTTAATTAAGCCACAGAGAGTACTCAATACTATAAAACTTGATCACGAAAAAATCTTGGGGGGATCTACTAGGTTTTACAGTTAACGTAATTGGATTTGCAATTCTAAAGCTGTCTTCATGTAAACCTTCTGTAAAGGTAAATGGTTAACATACACAAAAGGGCTTAAGTAAAACTAAAAAGCACACACTTGTGTCGAACTCTATTCTACTGAATGAGCGCTCATCGAACAACTCAGCACTGAAGCCCCATCTCATCAAAGTAGTTATGAATTTTCCGATAACCTCGAGCGCGACATCACCACTGAAGCATTGTATTCATCGACTGCAGGAGCTGGTTTTCCTGCTGAATCCATCGAAGAAAGATGGCGGACCTCCAGCAGTGCTTCGCCAGGAATCTTTACGTAAATGTAATTAACAAATGGTGAAGATTGTCGTCATGCAGTATCCCCACTAAGTCAAAGAAAGGTTAGCAGGTCACTCGATCGTAAGTAATAAACGTACTTATTAGCTGGTGTAAACCTCCCTAGCAACACCCATGACAACGCAAGGGTAAATGGTGAGCAAATGATGGTGAGCAAAAACACTTCCTTCATGGCACTCGCATCCATTTTACTCATCGATCATTCCAGCAAGTCCGTTCATAAACTTATAATAAATCAAAGTTTGTCGCAATATCGACGGGTCTGGCAAGGACCGGGGGTCACTAACAACCAGCCACAATTATACGCCATTTCTGTAAAACTAGCGTCTTTAAAAGATAAGAAATTAGTTATATTGAATTTCAACAATAAGATAAAATGAAAATTGTAGGAACGGCATGGAACCATTTTTATAATTTTGTCAGCCACCCCTCCCCTCTTAATTTTTTTAACCACAAAGGGTTCTTATACTATGATGTTCACACATATTTCCAGTTTGAGATGCTTTACGAATACATATCTCCTTGGATTTGAATTGTGTACTTGTTTTTCTTTTACGTGCACATGTCGGTAAAAATTGGTTCTTTTCATGCATTAAGCCTACTGACAAACCTTCGAAATGTTCTTTACGTTGAACTTGACTCGTTGGTAATTCAATGTAAAATAATTTTCAATTGATAACTTTTAAAAGAAACTTGAACATACTAGCTTGCATCGTTATTACAACAGAACAATTCTTTAAAATTTCTTGGGGAGGGAGCAACTGGAAGGGCACAGGAAAATATTGGGGGGGGGGGGGGCATATTGCCCACCCTTGCATCCTGTAGTGTCGTTACTAACCTCAACACAAAATTGATTGCGTTAACCAAAAAAAAAAGGCAGCAGCCTTTTGACTTGAACCAAATAAATAAGTTAACAAGCCAAAAAGCTGAAATAATTTGAATGAGCAGTTATTCAAGACAAGGATGATCAATATTTTTTGCTAACCTTCGACCGAAACTGGTATGTTTTAGGTGTTGGTCAGTTTAACCTAGGGAAAATGCATGTCTAAAGAATACAAGGAACTTTACAAGCATTAGAAATCAATTCGCAATACCCTTTACATTGGGTTGATCTTAGTCTTAAGAATACAAGAGACTCTACAACCCTCAGAAATTAATTTGCAATACCCTTGTACATTGGGCTGGACTTAAAGATGTCTTAAGAATGCAACGGACTTGGTGTAATGTATTTGACTGTACTACATTACTAAGTTAAACTAGGTTAACACTAGTAGAAATAACTGAGGTCCATACTGGGATCTAATCATCTAAGGTCTTACAAATGGCCCTGAAGCCAAGGTGTTCATGGCTTTTATTATGTCTTATTATCTTACACTAGGTCACATGATAACGGAGGCTATTACATACAGAAGAGAGATGCGACCAAGGCGCCCTCTACATAAAGTTATATCTACATACAGGGTGGTCCACAAAAAACTGACGACGTAACATTTTCTACGTCCATCTTTTTCTAGTTAGCACTCCTCAGAATCCAGAGAGGACAGAAATTTTCCCGTTTCATTAGCTTTGATTTCTGTCCTTTCCTGGTTCTGAGGGGTGCTAACTAGAAAAGTTGGACTTAAAAATGTTAGGTCGTCAGTTTTTCGTGGACCACCCTGTATACTACACTACCTACTCTTAGAAAAAATTTCTTTTACATAAAATTTTACATATATTAAATTTTTCTCTTTATGTAAAAAAAAATTCCAAGTCTTAAAAATCATTTCGCAACATCCCTGTACACTGGACTGGTCTTAAAGATGGCTTCCTGTTGACTTTCCTGTAGGAATTAGCTTTGCAACATTAGTTAAATGCGTGTAAATGTTGCAAATCTCATTCATTTTCTTTTTTCCTCTGGTATGCGTCAGGTTTGCTACATTCATTCAAACCTATTTACAAGTTGCAAAAGCTATATTGCATGGGATACACGAAAACAGTGAGAGGGTGCCTGCTTTTAATTTTTGCCCGATTTTCCAGATTTCCTTTCTCTTGCCCGAACTGAATTCTCACCAAAATTATCTGTGTCCTCAAACTTTAAACACGAGAAATAAATGGGAGGTGCGGCCAAAAAAATTATCAAAACTTGGGACAACATTTACAAACAGCACACAAAAGAGCAACCCAGAATGCTGCAAACATTTTTTTCCCAATAACACCCTGAGCACTCCCCACCCCCAACACAAAATGGACTGCGCTAACCAAAAGAACAGGCAAGGCAGCACCATGAATGAGTTGAATCGGCAGTGATTCAAGAAGGGGCGATGAATAATTGACGTAGCACCTGCAATCCAATCATCATACATCATGATTGTGGGGACCAGGTGACAATGACTCAGCGCCGGTGGGGATGGGCCACGATGCAACGGAGCAAGACAGGAAGTGGCAGCCAAGCAGGAAAGGAAAAATGCGGCTGCCGACAGCCATTATGGACGGTGACAAGCAATGAGGAAGTGGGACGCCCAAATCTGTCACGAGGTGGCATCACATCCATAACCAGAAGTGCAGTCTCATTCAGTTCAAGTGCGTGCCACAGACAAGCCCCGGCTGCCCATCCCCCCTCCCCCAATCTATCAATGGATTTGCTGTTCAGAAAAACTCGGCAAATGCATTCACAATAATGTCTAAATCATTGGAATTCTCCTCCTAGAACAGCAATACTACGCACATAAAACTGATTCAAAGAAATTCCTTGAAAAGACTCACTTTCTCCTATTTAGTCTGCAAAGGGTTTTATACAAAACAAACAAAACCATTTTCAAGATCTTTTTAATGGTTTTCAAGGAATAATTAAAGCCAATTTGAAGACCCGTTGAACATTAAATTATCTAATACATTCCAGTTTTTCCATGGCTTATACGATTTAATACACCCTTGAACAAATTTGGCAACAGCCTTATGTTGCCAACAGTCCTATGGCAACAGCACAAAAAATGGGGGGGGGGGGGGGACCGGAGTCTAACGCATAACACAAGCCATGATTGGAGGTTGAACTTTTGAATTGATTGAAAATAATTGCCAGTTTACAAAAGGAATTTAGCAAAGCATATAACATACCTAAATTAGGACTATATAAATATAAAAGAGTTCATAGAGCTACTACAATCAAATGACAACAATGCATCCAGCAAATCACTAATAACAGACTGAAGCAGACTTGTATAATAGAAAAACAAATTATCTACACATGGCTATTCGTCAAATTCATAGATGGTGTCACTATTAAAGACGACACGCAAATTAGTATTAAATGTTAAGATTGAAGGAGCCCAGACAATTTCTTCTGGTAGAGAATTCCAAAGTAGCAAATGTCTACGGGCAAAGGAATTACTGACTGCATGATAATGGGGGGGAGGGGGTTAGTAATTGTAAGTTTCGGTGAAGAGCCTCCTGTAACCACATTTGCCTGCTCTACTTAAAAAGAACATTTTGCCGGACACCAGCCAGGCCGGTTAAAAATGGTTTCTTTTTGCCTAAAACATACTTAACCTGATAATTTTAGCATTACATTTCTCCACAGGCACCTGCTTGCATATCCCTACGGCGCATGTGCGTGGCAGTCCTCCCTTATAAAAGCAACAGTGTGCACGCTATTGGCATTCATTTTACTCTCAATGTGTCAGGCGGTGACTCGAGAGGGGAGGCAGGGCGGGAGTTAGGTTAAGCATGTTTTAGGCAAAAAGAAACCATTTTTAGCCGGCCTGGCAGGGGGCCGGCAAAATGTTCTTTCTTTATTGTGAAAACATCTTAACCTGATAATTTTAGCATTATCAGTTGACCTCGTCAGAGTCTGGTCGCGGGCACCGCCCTGACGAGCGCCCCGGGATGCAAGCGGGCGTTCCCCCCCAAAAAATTTTAATCTGAAAGAGAAAAAATTTGCATTTTATTCAGAACAGCATGGAAACAGGGACGTGGATCTCTTTCGTACGGATTGGTGGCCCTGAAAAGGGCCGTTGTTGTGGGTCTTGCTTCCTTCTGGATGGCTTGCTTCCATCTGGATGGCTTGCTTCCTTCATGGATGGCTTGCTTCGTTCTGAGTGCTTAATGGGGGTTTAACTACGGTTCTGGCTGCGACTATTGGTCCCAGCCGGTGTAGTCCTGTTTCTTCCCTTGACATGTCCCTTAGATAGTGGGAGGTGAAGGTTGATTGATGGCGCCATGATGCTGCTGCCAGGATTTCTTCTATCAGGATGGCGTTGTGGTGAGCCCATGACGTGGATATAGCTCTTACTTCGTGAGCCGTCACTCTCATGCTCTCGTTCGTGGATTGTTTTTCATATGCTGCCTCAGTGGTTTTCTTGACTCACCGTCATACCACGGCGGCTGAGGTTTCGCTGGTTTGGGGATCTACTGGTAAAAAGAGTTCTGCCTCAGCGGATTTCCTCGTGGCGTGTTCGGGCTAAGTAGAACCGTAATGCTCTGACTGGACAAAGAAGACGTTCAGGTTCGTTAGAGCGGACAGGGCCGGAAAACTGATTGGTTTCGGAGGTTCTGAAGGTTTTTGTGTTTTTGCTCTGAAAGTAGACCTTGGATATAGTGTGACAGAAGAGAAGTTGGGGCCGAAAATGCAGTATGCTGTGTCTGCAGAAAGGGCTTGAATTTCGGAACAGCGAAGACTGGCTGCTAGAGTAACGAGGAAAACCGTTTTGTGAGTCATGACATGGAGGGAGCTGTCTTGTAGAGGTTCGTATGGCTCCTCCATTAGGGACTGGAGAACAAGCGACAGGTCCCAGTCCGTTATAGTCCTTCTGGTTGTAGAAAGAGCATAGAAGGGCTGAAATGCGGTAGTTATCCAGTAGGTTTGTGTTGTTAGCGGCCTTGAAGACAGTGTTTAGAGCTGAGCGATAGACCAGGATTGTGGAACCTTGAGTTTGTCTACGTTGAACAATTTTGTGAAGAATTTCAGAAGGGTGGGAAGAGGTGTGTTGATTGGATTAATTTGTTTTGTGATACACCAACGAATCCATTTTGACCAGTGGCTATCGTACATTCGGTTAGTGGAGTCCGTGGTAGCTTTCGAAGCGATGCGTTCGGCATCTTCTCGAAGAATGCCAGCCTTTTTGAGGAGTTTGACGATAGTAGCCACTCGTTGAGGTTGATGTTTGGTAGGTTTGGATATAGCTTTGTTCCTTTCTGTTGCGACACAAGATCTGCTTGAAGGGGTAGACCTCTTGGGAGTGTCGACTATTAGGTCTAGAAGGAGTGGAAACCATGTTGCTGATGGCCAAAGAGGGGCTATGAGCAGGAATAAGCTCTGACGTTATTGTATTTTTTGAAGAACTTGTGGAAGGAGCTTGAAGGGGGGAAAGAGGTAAGCGTATAGGTTGTGCCATGGGAAGGTCAGGGCGTCGACTGCTATCGCTGTTTCGTCTGGAATTGGGCTGATGTAGTGGGGAAGTCTGGCATTGTGCTTCGTGGCGAATAGGTCTAACATTGGGGTGCCCCAGATGGCGAAGAGATTCACAGATGGATTTCTTGAGGCACCATTCGCCCGTTGGGGGCTTCTGGCGTGACAGAGTTGGCAATGACATTCCTGTTGTCTGGGATGTGGAGCGGCAGGAGTGTGATGTTGTTTGGGATGCAGAGGTTGAACATTTCTAAAGTTAGATTGTGCAGGGACTTTGTTCTGCCTTCCTTTCTAACATAGGCCAGCGCAGTTGCGTTGTCGGCCTGGACTTGTGTGGTCTTGTTTTGGGGCGAGAAGAATCGCTCGAAGCTCGAGGGTGTTGATGTGGTCTTGCATGATGAGGGCCAAAGGCCTGAGACTTCCTGGGTGCCTAGATGTGCACCCCAGCCGGTTTTCGATGCGTCGGTGAAGATGAGCAAATCCGGTGAGGGTTCGTGAAGAGGTTGTGTCTTCGTGAGGTTGGTGACGTCCGACCACCAGAGAAGGGAGTCTACAGGAAAGTCGGGATTGAAGGGAATTTGCCTGTCGGTTGGTCCTGATTGAGAGCCCAATTGTATATGCGATGGTGATGGAACGCCTGACCATCCAACGACCGTAGGTGATGAGGGTCGCCATTGCGTCCATTTTCCGATGAGGGAGTTCATTGCACGGGAAGAAAAGCTTGTTTTCAACCGAAAGAGGCGGATGTGTTGAAGGAGGTCTTCTATTCGTTCTGGGGAGGGTGCAATCATTGCTGATTGTAGGTCGAAGGAAGCCCCGAGGAACGTGAAGGATTGAGCGGGCAGGAGGCATGACTTTGCATAGTTTATTCCGAAGCCCAGATGGTTTAGTAGGGAGATAGTCTTGTCTTTGTTCAGTTCCAGAGTGTCGGGGTCTGAGTTGTTGAGGGCCCAGTCGTCCAGGTAGGCACTGGCTTGAATTTGGTGTAAGTTTGCCAGTATTGGTTTGAGGATCATCATGAATATTCTCGGCGCGGCTGTATTTAGGCCGAAGGGAAGACAACGGAATTCGTAGACCTTTTGGTTGTAAATGAAGCGAAAGAGATGCGTGATCGCTGGATGGAGCGGGACGTGAAGGTAGGCATCTTCCAGATCGATCGAGACTGACCAGTCGTTTGGTTTGAAAGAAAGACGAATGGACTCGAGCGTTTCCATCTTGAAATGATCGTTTTGGATAAATTTGCTGAGAGGTTTCATGATGAAAATCAAGCGGGAGCCTCCTGACTTCTTTGGTCGGGTGAAAATGGAGCTGTAAAAGCCCGGGCCTGGCTTGTGGCATTCCCGTATTGCTTCTTTCCGTAGGAGTTCCGTGACTTCGAACGAAAGAGACGGTGTTGACAGTGGGAAAAATTCCCATGGCGGGGATGCTAAGAGTGGAGGGTTGGATAAGAACTTCGGACGAAAGCCGTGTTTAATGTTGGAAAGGAGTTCCTTGTTTTTCGTTAGTGACTGCCAGGCCGGGAGAAAATGACGGAGTCTTGTGCCGACTGGAAGGCAGGATGGGCGGGAGGCGTCATTGTTGGTTCTTGCGAAAGGAGCTCCTGCCCCCTGGTGACGAGTGGCGGCTACGTCGATCGGGAGTGACAGCTCGCTTCTGCTGGTTGCGTTGGCCGGAACGAGAGCGAGGCTGGTCCGTCCGAAAGGGCTGCGAGTTTCTCGGCTGAAAGTAGGAATCGTTCGGACGGGAAGACTGTGCGGCAGCCGTAGGTTTGTTCCATTCGTCCGAGGGCGGTCGAAGGATGTATTGCTTGTTCTTCTAGGATGACCGATTTGCAGGAGAAACATGCTTGTGTGGCTTCGGCTTTCTTGAGATGCCAAGATGTGGGGTGAGCGTCGGAATGAGGCCTCGGAAAAGGGTGTCAGATTCATGAATGGGCTGGTTATGGAGTCAGTGTTTTGTTGAGATATTTAGGTTGTTGGCGGACGAAAGAGATTTCCCGGAGGAGGAGAGTGTTATTGAAAAGGGCTCTGGTTGCCCAGTTGATGGAGTGATAGGTGGCAAAACTTGCTTTTTGGAAGAGTTGTGTGATTAGAGACGAAACGTTGCGTATTTCTTCGGGACTTGCGTCCGCAGATCATTTCTCACAGAGGGCGTTGATCGCAGTGTTGAGGACGTCTGCTTGTGAAGCGGCCCATAGGCTGAGACGAAGGCACTTGTCGTTTTTGTAGAGGACGAAAGTCGGGATGTCAGCTTTCTTGGGGATTGTCAGAGCAGTGCCGAAATCCATCTTCACCTCGCTGCTTAGGAATTCGCATTCCGAGTAAGTAGCCAAATTGTTCGGGTTTGTAGCCCCACCTCCTAGCGGGCGAAAGAAGCTGCTCTCACGGCCTGGTCGTGGTGGTGGTGGTTCTTTGTCGAGTACCAGTGGATCACCGTTGCCGAGCAGGGAGCCCTCATTTCGCAGGAGACAAGTCAGCAACGTAGTGGATTGGGCGAGGAGGTTGCGAGGTTTGGAATCCTTGTCTTTAAGGGTAAACCCAAATCCTGTCTTTAGGCCACGGTTAATCACACGGGCGTCGGTCGTCTGTGAAGGCTTGAAGAGGAAACAGTCGGGAACGGTTTCTTCGACAGTTTTTAGAAGCGAGGCGAGTGGTAGAGTTTGCTCGTCCGCGGCTTCATCTGGGAAATGGATGCATCTGGCGGACGAAAGAGGAATGGCGGGCGTCGGGCTCACCGCTGGAGGGTCGGGTGGCAAAGGGGCTCTCGGATGGGAGGGAGAAGACTTTCGTTTCTTCAGAGTGGTTGATGAAGATGTTGAGCCACGTTTGCGTGAGTCATGGCTGGAAATTGATGCAATCCAGTCCTGTGTGCGGGCATGGTAAGCGGTGGACGTGCAAGAAGGAGGCGGCATGGGGTTATCTTGCATCTTTCGGACAGTGTCGTGGACGATGTCCCGGACTTCGCTGCGAGAGACGCTCCGACCTAAACGAGAAGAGTTGGATGATAAATCCAAGGGAGAGTTGCGGGCGGGCGAACGGGAAGCAGCCGTTGCGCGCAGTAGAGATTTCTTGGCGTCACGGTTGATGTCTTTCGCTCGTTGGAAGTCAGCCCGTAGATACGAAAAGTCCATTGGTTCGGTAGGTGGGGTGCGTTGACCTGGTTGCAAGGGAGAGTCCGAAAGGACATTAGTGCTTGGAGGCGGGACATCGGTGAAGGAGACGGCAGGGATTGGGCCGACGGCAGCAAGGTCGAGGGCGGAGATCCAGCGGTTGCTGAGGGCGAAAGCAGTTGCTTGCGGACGAAAGAGCGCACGAGATGGAGCAGCGGTAGAAGCAGGAGCTTCGGAAGCGGCGGCCATCATCGGAAAAATCCAATTTTCGCGCGAAAGCGGGGAACTTCGGCGCGAGGTTGCGTGGAGACACCTCTGGAGGAAAATGAATGCCGATAGCGTGCACGCTGTCGCTTTTATAAGGGAGGACTTCCACGCATATGCGCCATAGGGATATGCAAGCAGGTGCCTGCGCACCGGAAGACGCCTCCACGGGAACATCACCTTCAAGGAATGTAATGCTAAAATTATCAAGTTAAGATGTTTTGGCAATAAAGCAAAAAAAAGTTTGGAAAGCTAACAGAACAACTTGTACGTATAGATGAAACCTCCCCTTTTTCTCCGAGCGTCGTCGTCGCCAAACAATTGAACACCGGATCAAATCCCACGTGTGGCCAAGTTACATATTCTGGGATTTACAAAATCAATCGCTAGAAGTCACTATGAGTGTTACAGTTAAGACGCAAGTGTTGGCTTCATTATGTTCTTCGTGTAATTATTTCTTTAACAGTCGCACAATAATAATTCGCAGTAGGTTGCCCGACACTACTATATAATGTAAGAATTATGTCCTTCCTCTCCAAATCAGCTAAGAGGAAGATAAAATACATCAAATAACAGCCAGTAGAATAGTACAAGGTACTATTCCGACTACTCAGCTACTCCTATTCCTATTCCTCAGCTACTCCTTCAGGCACAAATTGTCTGCATTGCACCGCAGATCCTACACTCTAGTCCAATTCAAGGGAAGCATTCTCGTCAGCAAACCTCTACACCCTTTATCTCAGTAACAGTTTCACTTTTGGATATGGTTTTATTAGCAATAGTTACTTGTTTTCGTGCCCTCTATAACCACATAACATTTGTCAGTATACGTGTGGGACACCCTGTAAGCGAGTAAAGGACACAATAGCACAACTGCAAAAATCGGAAAATATAAATACCATACCTAAGACTTTGTCAAACTTTGATATGCCAGTTTGGTGAGTAGAACTTGACTGAAGTCGCCAACTTGACCGTTTTCCCTAACAATTTTGCGTGTGGTGACTGACATTGGTGAAAGTTGTGCACGTAGCAGTTCTTTAAAGACAAGTGTAGTCTAAATTTACTAAAAGTACACTTGGACTTCCCAACATAATCCGACGTTTACTTTTTCTTTTTGTAGTAATTCTAAATAATTGTAAAGCAACGCTAAATAAGGGTGACATTACCAAGCTTTAATTTACTCAAGCACAGTAGTATCTCTTGCACCTACTTGCATTACTTCATTATTCATTTTCACATGAGCTCAAGAGTTTTGTTATCCAGCCGAGACGGGATATAAACCTCTCACGTTAACAGTGAAGTCAAACAGTATATGCACCTGTCTTACATTTAAGTGGGACGGACATAAAAAACAAAGAAACAAAAAAAAAAGGTGATCCCTTACCTTTACGACTGCTCTGGCTGCTGCTTCAATACCGTACGTTCTCGCTAGAGAATGAATGTCGTTGGAGTACAAGTGTTTCAAGTCCAACAACTCGTCGTACTTGAACATTTCCTAGAAGAAAAGAACTGGTTTACTCGGTTTAAATAGTAATTAATGACAACTGAGATGCCAAACTGCTGAGTCCTGATCTACCAATTAATTGAAAACTTGGCGCTACTAAGCTCTTTTATCATTCTTATCGACCAAGATTGCTAACAGCCATGATTAGGTAAAATTAATTTAATTTTATTTAATTTGTGGGGGTTTAATTTAATTTTATTTAATTTGTGGGGGTTAAGTTCACCACAGATTAATTGCAATTGTAAAATACGAACATTTTTTCCACCAATGAATGAAAAACAAAGTCCAGTTTACTGTCAGGTTGCTGTTTAAATTACAACTGTTATCGACGCTTGCCGATTTTTCAACAAATTAATTATTCTGACATTCCAACAATACACTTCCGAATCGTTTTTTTTTAGAGCTTTTGAATGATGCTAATATCGAGTTGATGTGTTACATCGTTTTTTTAGGTTCATAAAAAAAATTATCCAAAAAGACGCTTGGTTACCAAATTAAAATTTTAGCTTCAAAATAAAGCTGATCAGGCAAGGTTTTACTAAGCTTCCAATAAGACTAACAAAAATTTCAATTCCAGTACTTGGTAATGCTGATTAACTCGATAAGCTTGGCTCGGCATGCAAGTCATTTTTATATTAACCCTTTAAGGACTGCGTGTGCGCTAAGGGCTTATAACTGACTTGTAGAAAAAAAATCGTAGCTTCTCACCCGGTTGAGGTAAGGGAATGAAACCTGTGTCATTTTTATCCTTAATGATCTGGCTTTCATATCCCAGTTTTAATTTTACTGTAATTGGCTGGAAGTTTTTGATATGACTTGTAGAAGAGCTGTAAACAATGATTATACAGCGGGCGCATTCGGGCGCACCCGTCCTTAAAGGGTTAATGGAATTGAGTTAGCCTAAGAAAAGGGAACCTATACTTAAGTGACTTTTTTTTTAATGAAAGTTTGCAAGGAAAATTGTTGTGATAATTAAATTATGTAGAAATTTTCTAAAGGCAGAAAAGCTAACTTTCATAGTAATATTGTTTCATCGTAGTACACAAAAGGTAACGCCGTTGCAAAAAGGTGGAAGGGAAGCATTGTTTCTGCTAATTTTCGACAAGCGTAAAAATACTACGTTGCTGTCTTCTTCAGGTGTTACACTGTGAGATGGTCTGAGTTCACATTTCGTTGCTCATGAAACTGATAATGAGCAGCAAAATGTGAACTCAAACTATCTCGCAGTGTAGTGCCTGAAGACTCTGACAATCTCAGTGTAGTGCCTGAAAACTCGGCCCATCTAAGTGTAGTCCCTCAAGAAGACAAGCGATTTTGTGTTTTTATGCTTGTCGAAAATTAGCAGAAACGTTTCCTTCCCCCCTTTTTGAAAAAGCGTTTCCTGTTCTATGCTGCGATGAATCACAAATTTCAAAGTAAGAAACCACACACAATTTTTGCCAGTAATTTTGTTCACGATACTTTAGCAATTTTGCTATACGTTACGTTAACGCTCTTTCTCAAACAACATGAATACTGTACCTATTGGCACTCACGAATTATGGACTGTTCTTTATAAGGTGGTGTTCAATGCCAGCAATCTTCTTCAGGTACCATGCTGAGATAGTTATCTTATAGGTTTACACTGCCACTGTCGCTGTTCGTGCCACGACTCAAATTTGAATCATGGTGCAAACAGCGACAGCGGCGATGTAATCCTAAAAGATAAGAAAGTCAGCACGATGGCTGAAGAACATTGTTGAAGTGTTGAATACCTCCTTAGTCCTTACAGATAAAAATTGAAAGTTTGTGAGTGCCGGTAGGTATTCATTGTTTGAGAATGAGCGTTAAACAAGAAGTAAGTAAAAATCTTGAACAAGGGTGAAACGAATACGGTGTCAGCAAGCGAAAGAGCAGAAACGTCTGCTTGTTTGGGGCTCCATTCTACTGAATGGTTGACACCCAGGACTAGAACAATTTTTACCAATTGATCATTTAATATCCATTAGCTCTCAC
>JAHWFP010222743.1:0-35161 GCA_023313725.1 Lithobius niger | reverse complement strand
GTGCACAAAATGGAACTGCTCAGAGGGGACGCTATCAACCGCGTAGATCACATGGTTGTTTTGCCATGCCGACTTACAGGACAATCATTACCATTCAAACAATGAATCGCCCGCTGTTGTGGTAGTTCTCCTCCATTATAATTGTAGCCATGCTGATATCATGATCATAACATGTGTATACTTTCTGCTTCCTGCTTGTCATGTTTGATCGTCTGCTTTTTGAATCGGCCGATTCAGAAAGCAGACGATCGAACATGACACTGTAATGACATAGTGACGTGAATTTTCTGTTTTTGCCTAATGAAGACACGGAAATTGAGCATGAACTGTACGTACGAGGATGATTCTTCATTTTCAAAGTAAGAGACATGACATTTTTGAATGACTTACTAGTGAAGTTTGTTCAAATTTTGTTAAAAGTTGTAACCCGCAGTTTGGTATGCCTCAGTGAAGTAAAATAGAAGTATAGTTTCAGGGTGGCTTACATTGATTCGCTTCAGTTTCTCTTTTTTGCTCGATTTCTTCTTGGTGTACGTTTCACTTGGAAACTCTTCACGTCCCTCAGATTCGCTGTCGGACTCTTTTTCTTTGCCTTCATAGTCTTCTTCATTGTCATCAGCCTGAATACCTTCATCCTCTGAAAACAAAATTGCAGTAAATTGTGTATAAAATGCGCAGGTGAAGGTAATGACCACCACCGTAAAATGCTTTACGGGCAATATCGTGAAATAATGGAATTGAGGTCCACCTCTAAAATCGTTGTTTTTCTGCTGCAAAATTAACTAAAATCTTTTTGCTGTGAATGGAAAGATAGTGGGGAAAATTAATGCTCGCCCCTCCTTGCGATGCATACTGGTCCCCCCATCTCCCTCCTTGGGGTCATAGTACTCTTCCTCGCCTACTTGCACCTGAAGGACAGCATCTTCTTTCCCTTCCCCCGTCCCACACAATTAAAAGGATATAAAAATTGGCCTGGCCGACATCACTGAAAAAGGTTTCAATTAGGGATCGAAAGAATCTACTTTTACTAAATCCGGATTGGATCTGGATAATTTAAAAGATTTGGCGAATCGGATCCGGATCCTAACCGATTCCAAAATAATACCTTTGTTGGTTGTTTCAACCCTTTGCATTTTATTACAGACTAAATTTTCTCTCTAGCTGACTAAAGTACCGTAGTAAATTGAGTAATGTTTAAAGACTTGAGTACACATTTTCAGATCTTGTTCATTGGTTTTTCCCTTTTAAGTTGTGAACAGTTTATGGTAGCCATTGAAAATTAGCTCCATTGGAAAGCTGGCGAAAAAACCCTTCGAAGGGTACAATGGAATGTCGAAATCGGCTAAAAATTATCTTAGTTATTGAAAAAATCGTCGAGACAAAAAAATTTGTGCAGAATCCGAAAGCTCCGACTTCAGATCCGGTCGATCCTTAGTTTCAATCACAAAGCTACATTGATTAAACATGTAAAAATTATAGTCCTCCTGTTTTCATCAAGCCACCACAAGAAGCTTATTTACAAGGTAATACATTGTCCGACCAGTGTCGTAACGTACAAGTAGGCTATGTAAACATTGCTTACGGGCCCCTGCAATTTGGGGGCCGCCAAGCATCGAAATATTGAGAAATGCACATCGTATTGCCTTAAGAGCTTCAAGTAGTGAACTATGGTATGTAAATTTCATGTTCAAAGTACAATATGTTATAAGCAAGTCCAAGTTCCCATTTAACAAGTGTAATAATTAGATACTTAGCAAAGCTTATAATAATTCGACAGTAAAGTATGCTAAAAAAATACCACACGGACGTGTTTTTTTTTAATAATTTTTTTTTACCAAACATTATTGTTTGTTTGCATTACGAAAAGTAATTTTTTGGGGCTAAGAAGTTGTTGGTTGTTCGGGAACATAAACAAAACAATGTACAGTATGTGTATCATTTGGACCAAGACAACCGAAAAAGTCAAAGATCTTGGTGGGAGGAGGAGGCAATAAATATGGGAGGGCCCAACCATACATTTTGCCTATGGGCCCAGAGACACTTTGTTACACCCCGTGTCCGACGTGCAACGATCGTTGTGGTAATAGCAGATGACTACAACGAGACTCTTTCCACAACAATCAATGCACATCGGACAATGTAAATAACGTAAATCTAGTAAATAAGTTTCTTGTGGAGGCCTGATGAAGACAGGAGGACTATAATTTTTCGTCTTTAGTCAATGCAGCCTGTCGAAAATTTGCAAATAGGTAGGATTTGTTTATGTTGAATTTGAGCGTGATTTTGTGTCTTGGAATTTATCAATGTTTTTAATGTTATTTCTGTGCCTGCACCGATACCGGATTGCATCGGTTGCTGATATATGCGGTATCGGTATCAGATCTATGTCGGCAACTTTCTCAGAAATATCGATAACTCTGAAACTGTACAAGATTACAACACGAGGTTCACGGCGTTTTGCTCAGGAAATCACTGAGTATCTTTCTATGTTTTGACTGTTGGTTACTATTTTTTTTTAATTTTGCGGAAAACTACACCGTTGATGAAAAATTGGTGATACAATTTTGGATATCGGTGTTGGTATCTGCAAAATTTTTAAAACTGGTTCGGTGTCGGATTTGTAAAGTTGTTATCGGTGAAGCCTTAGTTATTTCAAAGGTTCTGTACCAGACGGCACTGCTACCCAGTAAACAGCCCATGAATGTTTGTGTTTATTAGAATAGCTGTATGCTCAGCTCTTTTTAAAGTGCAAAAAACCAGGGATAGCACATTTCTTCCATCAAGTTTCAGCGCGTCCATCTCCCCCATACTTGTTTCACTAGCAAGCAGGTTGTGTGATCTTGGTATTATCATGTGCCTTGTAGGTGCAGTGTAATTGGCTGGTGAGTAGCATTCCAGAAAAAAGATAACGAAATCGGAAAAGCAGCTGAGCGTATGCATTTTCTATATTTTCCAGATTCAATTCCACTTCCAGTTTTGGTGGGAAACCACCACAGGAAGCATTTTATGACTACTATTGTCATAACCTTGCAGTCATAAAATTTTTATTTATTACATTCTTATTTTCCGCTCACGGAAGTACTATATTTCAGTAATTACACTGGGAGCAGAGGGTTAAAGGCACAAAAAAGTACACAAAAAAAAGTATTTGAACTCCTTTAACCTTTTAAGCAGCATGAACGTATATATACGTCAGCAACGATGTGGCCCAAGTGGAGCAACTACATATATATACGTCGAAACTTTTAGGGGGAAGTGCGGGTCGAAAAATGCAATTGTCGGCCAAAATATCGACATGAGAAAAGTTTAAATTCGCTACCCGATATGTTGTGCAACGATTTCTGTAAACAAAACATTGTTACCGATGCCTATGATTTAAAAAAAAAGCACTTTAGTTGAGTTTAGTCTCACTAAAAACTGCAAAAATGTGGTGTTCGTTTTTTTTTTCCGAAGTTCAAAAGCAAAAACTTGGTAATTTTCGATCAGCAGTAGCGTTCGAAGCATTTGACTGGGCGCCGCCATCTTGGGTTCATTGAAAAGCTGGAATTCCCCTCTATACGGGCCTGTCAACACATTTTCTCGATGACCGTTTGACATTGGCCAATCGGGTAGAATGTAAGAAGCGATTTCTGGCTGTTTCCAGCTGCATTTCCAAAGGAATTGAAGATCGCGTTCCCCCATTGGCCAGTTGGCACCTCGTGACCGGTTTGGCACGCTCTCATTGGCTGACGGGCGATTTCACAATGGCCGCCATAGCGCACTTCGGATTTCACGTGAGCGCTTGTGTTCAGTGTTCGCTGTTGAAACTCACGATCACGAGAAAGATGATGTTTCACAACATTAAAAAATTAAAACAGCAGCTGCGATGCACAACTAAATTGGAAAAGGAGCCTATAAACCGTCACACTACCGCTTATCAGGTGGGAACAACGATTTTTAGCCTAACTATCGCCGATTTGCGGACGCGTTTTTTCAACACTGGGGGTTTCAATTTTTAGTTCGTTACAGCCCGTAATTAAAAATTTGGTTCTCCGAAACTATTAAAGAAATTTATTAGGGATCGACCGGATACCGTCTTGCCGGATCCGGGTCGGTTCCGGATAATTTGATGTCAGTGCCGGATCGGTTCCGGATCTAGGTGCCGGATCGGTTCCGGATCTAGGTGCCGGATCCGGACCGGTACCGGATACCGGGTAATTCACACACAAAAACGAAATAAAGCCGTTTTATTTTTCCCCCCTTATAAGTTGCAGCTATGGTGTTAATTTTCGGTTTGTTTCACATTATTTTCTCACATTAAACACGTAGAAGTCTTACGCTATTATGAGTACCAGTATACTATAATTGCATTTAGGCTACAGAACTGTTTTTGCAATGTTGCTAAATTCTGCAAATTTTTGTTGAAACAAACAAAGCACTCATTAGGTTAAACAGCCAGAAAACATTTTCCTAGTTGAAGGATTTCACATTGATTAGCCTACTGCTTCATTTCAAAAAATAATTAGCAAAATTTTGCAATATTTGTGAAACCAGAATGTAGTCCACTTATTTATTTTAGATTAAAATTATTGAATTTTGGTTGCATTATAACAAAATCAAAATCACAACAGGTCTTTTATTTACAGCTTTAAATTGCTTTCATTCCGTTTTGTATTGCGCACAGTATAACAAAGACCGAAAGCAAAAAATAAAATAAAAGGAACGAAACCAACATAAAAAAAGCTGTATTTTTTTTTCATTTTATGAACAAAACTGTCTCGACTCTTGCAACATGGAAATCATCTTTGGTTTATCATGCTATTATTTCTTGCTAGTTTTTGATGTCGTCATTAAACCGTCTTACTTTTCGAATTTAATCCCTTGGCGTCCAAACCGCAATTTATCGCCACTTCAAAACCGTTTTTAAAACTCCCGACGCACTGTCGATTCAAAGCCCCGTTTGCAAAGAAAAACAGCCATTGCATACAACAGAGGTGTAATTCCGACTGAATTAGGTACTTTGGCACGCCTATTTTGGATTCATTTAATTTAATATCATCTTTTAATTACCTTAATTGATGTTTTTATTGGCAGTGTCATCAAAATTGACGTGAAATTGCTTTTGTTTGTTAAACCTAGACCTTGGTTCAAGCTGTCGTAACTCAAAACCGAAACAAAAGGCCGCCATCTTGGTTGCGTTGGAAAGCTGGGATTCCCCGATTGGCACGTGTATAGCACGTGATCACTATCGCTACGGGGGCCAGTCGCAAATGACGTCACGCGAAGCGAGTCAAGGTCAAAGCCATTGAAGCTAGCACGTGCGCGTCTATTTGCGGACAGCCGGCAGAGAGTTGGAGCGCGATGGCGGCTGTAAACTATCACCGATAGCGAATATAAATTAGGAATAAAACAACTTTTAACTACTTCTACGGTATTAAAAACGTAAAAAAAAGGATTTCGTAAGCCGTAAACAACGATGTAATGAAAGAATAACCAGAGGACCATCGTTTCAAGGTATCCCATGTACTGCAACGGAGGATGAATATTTTCGTAAGCGCATTTACGTTGTCGAATTTCAACTTTTTTTTTTTAGTTATGAAACCTAATACGATTATCCCAATATATTTTTGTGCACTAATTTACACTGTAATTATTACATCTGCAATTTTTTTATACACGTAGATCGCTTAGTTATTTTACGTCGATTTATTTTACTGAGGCATGCAACATGTTTACGGCGACATGTTTTGGTTGTGTTCCAACGGGTATCCGGCTCAATATAATGGCCGGATCCGGATCTTGCCGGATATCGCATTATCCGGACTCGGTCGATCCCTACAATTTATCTGATTTTTTTCTGTGCACAGTAATGAATATCTGTTGCGTGCACGTAGCAATTTTAAGATAATCGTGTCCAATATTTTTCGCAAAAATAAATATTTCGTTAGTGCCTCACTCCGGCATAGGTGAGAAAAAAAACTCGCTCCGTGCACGACGACAATTTTTTTTTAACTCGCTCGTTAAAGGGTTAATGATAGGCAATTCCACGTGTACGTACATCAGTAATACATTTAAATCTAGCATCATTGTGGATAGGACACCAAGGCCTTAACCACTTGAATGAGTCTTGCCTGTTTTGCTCGAGTCTGAAAATCACTCGTCATCCTTTGAAGTAGTTCTTTGTGCGTTTGTGAGGACATACATAGCAAGCATTAAAGTGATCATTGATGAACCCAATGGATGAACCAAGCCGTGTTGACATCACGACTGCCATGTGACCCACAAGATTGTAAGCATGGAGCAAACAGAATTTCAGTAATTTTCCTAATGGGCAATATTACAGTATTGGTATTCTTTTGTTACGTATTAGAGCACAAGTTTCTTACCTGACTGTTCGACTTGTTCTTCTTCTTCAGGTTCATCATACTCTTTTTCTTGATCACGACGAGACTTAGAACGCACATCACCTGCGTCATCATCCACTCCGCGTTCCTCTTCATCAGACGATGCATTTTCTTCTTCCCTTGCCTTTTTCTTCTTCGCATCATCACTATTTGCATCTTCAACTTCATCATTGTCTGCATCTTCAGCCGTTTTATTAATTTTTGCGGCCATGGAAATAAGTCTGCAACAGAAGAACCAACTAAGTTATGGTGCCACAGAAAATTTTCAGAATCGCAAAACTTAGTACTCAAGGATCATTTAAGTCTAAAAATTTCGTAAATAGGGATTCTGGAAGGGATTTATGTAGGATTTTAATTGAATTCATTGCTTTTCAGGGTATTTCCAAACAAAAATAATCTGAAGATCATCAGCTTTAAGGGTAAATCAAATAGTTAAACCCCACTATAATGATACCTCTTACAGTAATAAAACTGTTTTAATAATGCGACTGTTGAGATTTTTCTTCCTTTCCAAGGTTCTCAGACTAGGATCAATTGAACTGACCAAAATGTGAAGGTCAGGTCACGCAAAAAAAAAATTGTTTGGTTTACGGGCGAGGTTGCAAATTAAAGCACCAGGCAACCAGGTATTTTATTTTTTGTTTAACAGACCATATTTCTTTGACAGTACCTAGCTCAAAGCTGAAAGAGTGTGTAGTCTATGTATGTAGAGAATTTTGCTAATATGTTGTTATATTATCTGGTATTCAATATTTTGTAGTTTTTGCCAAATAACTTTCTAGTAGTTTGAGCACTTAATTAGCACCATTGAAAAGTTTGTTTCAAGCCGGTTAAAATGGTATACAGTGAAATCTCTTTATAACGAGGGTCCAAGGGTCCTTGGAAAGTAAAAGGTTATATCAGGTATATTGTTTAAGGCTGTACAGATGCAGATACCGTATCGGTAAATCTGCAGATATTCAATGTATCAGAATCGGATCGGAATCGGTATTTCTTAAGAGATTCCTTTGCAGATACCACACTTCACCCTGATGATGTAGAGTTTCATGTTTCCTGCCTGCTGTCTGCCACAGTTCTGGAAATTGAAGAGCAACACAAAGTTGCATCCTGAATAACATCATTATCTGCATTGAGAACTTTGTGTTCCCTGCCTTTTGACGGTCACGATTCCAAAAATAACAGTGCAACACGAAGTCTCGTCTTGAATTAAATCAGTATCGGTATCGGTGTAACAGATATCGTGCGGTATCGGATCGGTAGAAGTGGTATCGGGACAGCCTTAATATTGTTATAAACAATCACTTTTGCAGGCATTGCTACTTAAAGAGGCTCGAAAATAGCATTGTTATAATAGTTTTATTGTTGTAAGAGGTATTGTTATAACGAGGTTTGACTGTAGTGGAATATCAAACACTGTCAAAATATGATTTTTTAGTGGGTGGACCAAGATTTGGATAAAAACTTTTGAGCCACAATAATTTAAGACACCCACATGCACCTGTAAACCAAACAATTAACCAAACAATTAACTTTGTATGGCCTAAGGAGGTCTGCTCCGCAACTAACTTAAACAGCAACGGCCTTGCACAAATGATACACACGAAGGTTGGGGAGATAGAGCACGACCTGGAGGATAATGTGAGGCAGCCCAACCGCTAGGCACAGAAGCCACATCACAATACTTATGAATTAGTGAGTTTATTATGGAGCATTAGGAACTTCACAGTGAACAACAACAAATTTGTTCAATTAGCTAAACTATACATGACAGACTGTGAAACGTGTGTTAACTTTACTTCTGTCATGTCTGTGCTACCACTGTAACAGGCTTCTGCCGATTTGCAATAAACTATACATAAGTTCTGTAAATCACTTATTAAACAGCTGTAATCTGGTTAATTTCAGTAAAAGTGAAAGTCCGAGTTGGACTTACTTGTTCCACCACTATACAAACAGTAAACACTTTTTTTTTTTTTGGGGGGGGGGTTCCAACGAAGCTCATTTTAGCCTGTTGTTCTTTACAAAACCTTGGCATAAAGTTTTAAGACTAGCAGTGCTTGGTGAAGGCTGCATATTTTATATAAGGTAGCACACCCTCCTCCAAAGGTAGTCTTCTCCAGAAAAGGGACACACCATAGTAGTGCCGGCCAAAACGAGGCAACCGAAATGCAGATTCCTTCTATTACATCTTTGCAGTCTTCCGTCTCCACAATCTTATCCAGAATGGAGGTGGGGGGAGAGGGGGAGGTGCGAAGAATGAAAGGTGGGAAGATGTCACAAACATCCCGGACCACGGTGGTGTCAGCGAATCTGCTGCCCACGCTTTAGAATCCACAAATGGGCTCATGTAGTTAAAAATTGCAGAACATTGCTAACTACTAAGAGGAGAAAGGAGAAGAGAGGGGAGGGGAAAGAGGAGGAAAATTTGAAAGTAATGGACTTGGGAAAGTTTGTTGGTGGTGGTTGTGGTACAAGTGTCATGGCTCTTGCCTGAAGATGACTATCAGTAGAGACAGTCGAAAATTTGCAAGTTTGAATAGTGGAACTTGGACGATTTTTGGTTTTGTGTAAGTGAGTGTCTTTAATATGAACTTCAACCAAAGTAAAAATGGCGAATTAACGGTATTTTCGATTAACTGCTAAATTCGTGAAATGCAAGGCGAGTGACATTCTAGGGAAAACAAAAGTTACTTTTTAAGGAAGGATTAGGACTTCAAAGATTTATATTTGTTTGTGAGACTTCACCATACTGGACGGACTAAACTTATCGGTTGTCTATGCAGAGCGCATAAAAAATGAAGGCTCATGTTCACGTTTCTTTTCCATAAAGTTATTGAAGAATAAAATAACTTGCATGCATGAATTTCGAAACATGCTTGCATTTTCGAATGCTTTAGTCAGCTGTTAAAATAAATCACACACTAATCTGAGGAACAGGGTTGCCAGTGAAGCGAACGATGTGGCTAGTTGTTCACTTTGAAAAAGCACATTTTTCATCCCCAACAACTTGAAAATTTTTAAGTGTTCATCTACTGGGTTAATTGTATTAATTCTATTTTTGTTCGTATGCCAAGTGTCAATTTAGGCATCAATTTTAGTGATACTTTGGATGTAGGTATCAGTATCGGCTTTAAAAAGATTGATAGTGATACGGTCTTAAATACTGTACCTTACTGTAAGTGGACAGGTGGACATTATGTTGTTCACTGGAACGAATTATTTTATAATGAACCATAACTGAACGTACTTGGATTCCGACAAGAGGCGAAATTTGCCCACCAGTGCTTTGATGATTTGCTTGACATATTTCTGCTCGACGAAACGCAGAATTTCGGAGGGAGTTACACAAAACTGGTCGCTGAACTGATGGGATGGCAAGAATTTTAGCTTCACATTATACACACGGAAGCAGCTGTAAAAGAATAGAACCAAAAAAAATATAAATTGAACGAAAAAAAGGCCAAGAAGTTTTATTTCCCACTCGGTAGGCTATTCAGCAAAAATGCTTCTCGGTACAAATGTAAATCAGTTTTTATCCCCAAATGACCTAATTAATCTTTCATCATATCATCAGACAGTGCTATTTACACTAAGGTGACTACAAGTTGGAGAATGGAATTTAAGAAAATAAATTTCCGCATTGGTATTTAGGTGGAAATTTTGAACTCATAACTAGATGGAACTGTTAACCCGAGACATGTTCGTTTTGCACCGCCATCCAGCATTGTTATGCTATATGTAAAGTAAGCAATGCCCAGATTAACTGTGGGGTTCTTTAAAATCCAACGCCATTATTGTCAGACGTCGATCACATTAAAGTGGCACCGTCACCGATTGAAAGTCGGCATAATCTGGCAACATTTAGCTTATCTAGTACTATCCAGCACTTTAAAAAACGTCTAGATTCATACTCTGGAACCTAGCAGACGACATTACTTACGTACGGAGGTAAATACGCAATATTCCAAACAGGCAAGAACGATATAACAATTCTTGGCGAATTTTCGATAGTCAATTTGCTGTTGATGGAGAAACCTAGCCGACTATCATCTTCAGGCACGTAATAAAACTCCAAACACTACCACCTATTTACAGTCCATTAGAATTCGAAATTGGCGTTAACTTGGCCTCCGATATTTACAAGGAAGGTGTGCGACGCTCATGTACTGCCTCCGTTATTTTGAAGGCCTTTATTCCACTTTTTTCTCAGACGGCCTCTGAAATCAGCATCCAGTAGAAATTGTCTAACCCTTCAATCCAATTCCTACTGGATGCCGATTTCAGAGGCCGTCTGAGAAAAAAGTGGAACCACGGTCTTCAAAATAACGGAGGCAGTACATGAGCGTCGCACACCTTCCTTGTATATACCTTGTAAATATCGGAGGCCAAGTTAACACCAATTTCAAATTCTAAAGGACTGTGAATAGGTGGTAGTGTTTGGAGTTTTATTACGTGCTTGAAGATGATAGTCGGCTAGACGGCTAGGTTTCTCCATCAACAGCAAATTGACTATCGAAAATTCGCCAAGAATTGTTATTTCGTTCTTGCCTGTCTGGAATATTGAATATTTTCCTCCGTAAGTAATATCCAGCACTTGCTTGCATCAAGCACAGGAATGCACAATGTCATTTCTTTTTACCAAACAAACAAGCCACTAGCCTTCTTAATTATTGAGTGAAAATTTGTGTCCTCGTGCACCTGGGAGCAAGCTATACAGGTTAACAATATCACTACCGCTAGATGGCGCCAGGGTATTTGCGAACAGTTTTCAATTGGTTGTAAGGATTGCTATGGAGTGGACGATTATTCTCAAGACACAATGCTCAATCCTAATTCACTTCTTACTGCACAGCTAGGGGACTGTACACAATAGCATTACATATTAGGCTCATAGCAGAATTTGGCCTTCTGCTTACACCTACGTAGGCTCCTGGAGATCCAACCTTTCAGTCAGAACTCCCACACCAACTGGCGAGTCTTTAAACTGGCACTGTTATATAGCAGCCCGAGGCTTAGCCTCGTAACCAGCGGATTACGGCAAAACCAGTGCGATTCGGTTCTAACTGGGTCGAACAATAGGACACTCTCGCACCCGACTGTTGGGCGCTGTGCCACTTCACGCGTGTACACGGTGATCAGCAGCATGCGCTCAACAGCTCTGTTAACGGCAAGGTGCACTAAGAAGCATTCTGACTTCGTAGATTGCGTGTTGCCATCCATTTAGGCCGGTTACATGGTGATAGTGCCGTTTTAAAGCATACACTCAACGCGTTAGACTACCCTATGTCTGAATCTCAACTCTTCTGTTTCAAACTCACCTCGGTTCAACTCAAATTAGTCTCGTCAGGCATCCCTATGATAGCACAACTCTAAAAATAGTCATAATCTTTAACATAAATCCATCAAGAAATTGTTACCTCTGTGAGCCGAGCTATTCGAAAAAACCCTGCAACAGCCACTTCGGAGAATAGAAATACACAGAATCTGATGTTGTCATTGTAATTCGGCTCATCGGCATTAAAACATCGGCAGTCCACAATTTTACTACACCTTTTTTTGACTAGTGCTGGACACTAAATTTAGGCCGACAGAAATTTCAAGTTTTATCCATGAAATCTACGTAACTATTTATGATTCCTTAAATAAATAGTTCTCGCAATTGAAATCGCCATCTCAGCACCCCAGCAAACCCTTATTTTAGATACAATTTAACATTGTTTTGTGGGTCAATTTTCATTTTATTTGGATTGAAAAAAAGTCATAAGCAAGAGGCATCACCAACGGTCATCAAAAGTAATTTCTGAGAGCCAGTCAAGAGTGCCAAAAGGTACAAACACATAAGAACTCTTGCAGTTGCTTCAGATGTAATCAATTCAGCAACTTCCACACAATTCATACACAATTACTAAGTACCATTAATGTTGATTTTTTTTTTTTTAATTGTTAAAAGGTTTGTTGATGCCAAATAGCCCGTCGGTTTACAAAATCGAATTAGTACTGTGCAACAAGATGACATGGGTCAGTAAGCTCATGTGGCATACTGCTAATTTTTTACTGTCTTATTTAGTTGGCTTGTACACCTTTCAGGAAAAACCCACTAACAGGAAAAAATATATTTACCTTGGTGGTTGAACTGCAATGCTTTCTGTAACTTTAGCTTTTTCCAACACCTAAAAATAACAACGACAGTTAAACCTTGTAACTAGGCTTTTTCAAACACCTAAAAATAACAACTACAGTTACACCTAGTTACTACAGTTTAACCTCGTTACTCTCTTATGGCATTAAACCGTTCACACATTGCAAATCAGAAAGAATGGTCAAGATTTCATGCTCATCCCTCATTTATAACGATACCCTTTCAGCAGCAGATTGACGTCTCAGTGCCTGGTAGACTTTGTCACCAAGGACATTATGATGCGTATAACCACGATGGCCTTCAAGGCAACTTCAAGTGCATCTTTAGACATACCAAAATGATGCAATTAAAACTAAACTGCAGAGCACTACAAGCATCGAATATACTCGGTCAATGCCCAAGCAATAGCAAGGATTTGGTGGCAATGCCTGTAAGGCAATAAGCATGAGTGCCTCCTGGTGGTAAAGCTAGGTATAGCTTCAAATTGTTAATTACAGGTATTTGAGCATTAAATCAGCGATTCAAGCCGGAACTACAGGGAGGTATTTTGAAGATAGTAAGAATTTGTTTATAATAACGCTGATATAACAATGCAATTCTTACGGACGTGTGCGCGTGCGTGCGTCTTTAAAAAGTGCATTGCTCACACGCACGTTCTTGTAAAATGATTTTGGCCATTTCTCAACGAAGGTATGAAAAATGTGCGTGCGATTGACATGTGGCATTTGCCTTTCCACATGATTCAACCCAATGGGCCTTGAGCCAAAACAGCAAGGAATTTCAACTTCCTTATGCCTCTTTTTTTGCTCTACCTTCTTAGGACAAGGGTATCACTTACAATCGAGCAAGTTTGTCTGTATTTTCATGCCTTATTATGATTTGAAGCCTTATTTATGTATAGAGGAGAATTACAGCCACTGCATCGGTCCCAGCCATAAGGGACTAATTTTAACAAGGTTATGAGCCCAGACACAAATGAAAATCACAAATGCAAATGCACAAAAACATGCTCAGTCAAAAGTACACAACACACGCTGGCAAGAAGACATACAAGCGCTATGAATGTGCTGCTGCAAGCCAATTGCTTACGAGTATAGGAACTAGACATGGTCTCCACAAAAGTGTATTTTAGAATCCTACTCAATTAATGAAAGACGTGGTCAAAGACGAAATACAGGAATTGCATCGCTATCAGCAGATATGACTTTGAGTGAAGAGCGCAAACAAGGAAAAGCAGAAGCTAGCAGGTGTCGTGCGACCTGAAGGATGCAGGCGGCTACAGCGAGCGGCAAACTCGAATTCAAACCGAGCACACGACAAAGAGCAGACGTAACCAGAGAAAGAATCCTACTTTTGGAGGTCTGAAGAAGGCCTGAAGAATACTGCTGGAAGCAGTTTAAATTCTGTGTGAAAGTGTGCGAAAGTTGCAAGGAAGTAAATCCTTTTGTTTTGTTAAATTAAGGTCTGAGCACAGAGCGTAAATAAGCAATATTTAGCCACTAACTAAGGAAAGTATGTTCGGATGGAAGTAGGGATGTGCGATACTCGAAAAATTTGAGCCGAGCCGAGTACGGAACGTTTACTCGATCTCGGCTCGTCGCTTGCATTCATACTCGGAAAACGCGAATCCGGTAAAAATGCGATAACTTCGCCAATTTTTGACCGATTTTGACGTTCAAATATACCAAATTCATCGTCTCGGCGAGAGCTTTCCAGTGGTGCAAACTAAAAGCCACTAGCTCAAACCATTTTAAAGTTATGTCCTAAAAACTAGAAAACTAGTTGTAGATGTTGACCCTCACAGTCCGTTAAGCAGCATCTTAGTTGTTATTACCCTAACAAATAAAAAAAAAGACACTTGCAAAGTTAAGTGTGTTAACCAAATACTCGAACTCGGCTCGATTCTTCTGTTACAAACTCGGCTCGGCTCGACTCGGTATTAAAATTAATCTCCTCGCACACCCCTAGATGGAAGTGAAAATGCAGGGAAGCAAAGACTTATTTTTCATGGCAACAAAATTACGAAAAAGTTAAACTCGCACATACGAAAGAGGTTGCTTGGACAGCTCAATGTGTTGACGGTGCTGCCCTCTTCCTGTGGTGTATTAAGGTCTCCACTGTACTTCGATTTGGTGTACTAGATAACGTGTAGTAAACAGCATTATTTTTGGGTAGGAAGACTCCTGTTCATTCAACAAGGGATTTTATTCTCATGGCAGTGAGACAGGAGCCTTCCTACTGAAAAATAATGCAGTTCAGTACACCTTACCTAGTACACCAATCAGACGCACAGTGGAGACCTTTCCTTACTACACCACAGGAAGAGGGCAGCACCGTCTACACAGTGAGCTGTCCAAGCAAGTCCCACTGAGGCCGTACGCCGAATTCAAATTTGTGAACGTTTGTGCAGTTGCTTGCGAGTTTCCGAGGCTTGGCCTGAAGAAGGTGACAGATCTCGGCCACCGAAAATGTGCCTGTAAATTGTCATTTACATGGAACTTTTGGCATTGCATGAACTGTTAACGTGAGTAATTTCCCTTAAACCAAAGTAAATTCTACGCCATGTCAATCGGTATGAAAGAGGTATTCTCCTTCCCCTTGATATGTGAATGTCCCGTCTGCACAGGTTTGTCCTTAGAAACTCTTTAAAGCGCGATGATGAAAGATGAAGGAGGAGGGAAGTTGCGACTTTTGGCTCGTGGTGACGCTTAGTGAAAGACAGGAAGAAAGCAAGCACTGGTAGCAGATAAGCAATTTCAATTACAAGTCATGTGAAAAGATGTGGTTCAGAAGCTTGATATGGGGGAAAACATTTCGTATAAACGAGTCTAAAGTTTTGAAGTTTTACTACGAACAACTACTCTTATCGAGATGGGTTTTTTTTTACAAAAACTTAAATTTGGGGGGGGGGGGGGGGAAAATTAGTTTCTATCGTCTTACGAAAATTTATACTACCTGTAAATTTAATTGCATTCAGTTCCTGAGTGCTCTTTAGTTGCTTGAGGTTTTTTCGCTCCCCAGATACGACCAGTGCGCAACCCCACTGCGCATGCGTCAATACGCAGCCCTCCTATAAAACGTGACCGGCGCGACGGATGGCCATCGCTTTCCTCTCGATATGTCAACCATGATGGTGGCTCAAGAGGGGAGGTAGAGTGGGTATTTACAGGTAGTATAAATTTTCGTAAGACGATAGAAACTAATTTTAACCCCCTCCCAAAATTTAAGTTTCTAGTCGTCGGTAGAAAATTTCTACTACCTGTAAATTTAATTGCATGTACAGTTGACCTCGTCAATATAGGTGGCGGGCACCATCATGGCGAGTTACCCCGGGTTGCGTACTGGTTCCCCCAAAAGTTAAACGAAAACTTTGCACTTTATTAAGGTAAAAACAGAAACAGTCATATTGGATCTCTTTCGTAAAATGTGGTGGCCCTGAAAAGGGCCGTTTGTTTGACGGGTCTTGCTTCCGTTTGCAGGGGTCTTTGACTTGCTTCCGTCTTTGGTGGTCTTCGTTTCTGTTGCAAAGTGCTTAAGGGGGGTTGACTACACTTCTGGCAGTTACGATGGAGCCAAGGCGGTGTAGATCTCCTTCCTGTCTTGTCATGTCACGGAAGTAGTGGCTGGTGATGACAGTTTGGCTTCTCCAAGAAGTGGCTTGAAGGATTTCAGCGATGGAGACATGGTTATGAAAAGCCCAGGAGGTTGGAAGTGCCCTTAGTTCGTGTGCAGTAACTTTGATGTTGTTATCGGTGCAGCTGATGCTTTCATCTTCTCTTCTCTTCTCTCTAGTGATTACCGTTTTGATCCAGTTGGATATCATGGCAGGTGATGTTACGTTGGTCCCTTTGGTGAAGGGTAGGAATAATTGTAGACGACCACGTCGGCATTCAGGGTCCGCTGTTCGTTTGCTGTAATATCGGAGTGCTCGGACGGGGCAAAGTGTTCTTTCCGGTTCTTCGTTGTAGATGTTTGTTAATGCTGGAATGATTATCGGTTGGGAGGATTCGGAAGGTTTTTGAGTTTTGGCACGGAAGTCAGGTCGCGGTCTGAGGTGGATAAACCTGGTGTTGTCAAAGAAGAAGCAGTAGGCTGGGTCGTCCGAGAGAGCCTGCATTTCGCTGGTCCGTAGACTTGCTGCAAGAGATGTGAGGAATACAGTTTTCCGGGTTAAGTGATTAATGTGGCAGGTTTGAATAGGTTCGTACGGTTCCCTGGTTAGAGACTCTGACCAGAGGGAGATCCCATCTCGGGAATTTCTGATACACGGAGAGACGTTCGTTTTCGTAGGATCTGAGAAGGGAAGTGATCCGGTAATCTTCAAGAAGGTGTCGATTTCCTGCGGCTTTAAAAACGTTGTTTAGTGTGGATCTGTAGACCAGAATGGTGGATTCTTTAAGGTTGTCTTTGAAGAGGTCATCGAAAAATGCTAAGAGTTGTTGAATAGGGGGATGGATTGGATTAACTTTCTTTCGCTTACACCAATGAAACCATCGTTCCCAGTGTCCGTTATGTAGTTTGTTGGTTGAATTTCGTAGAGCCTTGCTGGCGATTCTGGTGGCCTGTTCTTCAAAAATTCCAGCCTCTTTGATGAGTTTGATGATAGTAGCCACCCGTGCAGATGTAAGGTCTTGGGAGTTCGGGTGGAATTTGGTTCCTTTCTGTTGTGAGAGGAGGTCTGGGCAGTGTGGAAGTTTCCTTGGGAGATCTATGAGGAGGTTCAGAAGTTGAGGGAACCACGGGGCTGCAGGCCAGTTCGGTGCGATCAGTAGAAAGATCCCAGGAGTCTGTTCGATCTTCGTGAGAGTGGTTGGGAGGAGTTTGAAGGGTGGGAAGAGGTAGGCATAAAGGTTCTTCCACGGGAAGGTTAGAGTGTCGACGGCGCAGGCTTTGTTGTTCATGAATCTGGCTGATAAATTGGGGAAGTTTGCCATTGTGCCTCATGGCGAATAGGTCGATCATGGGTTTCCCCCAGATCTTGAAGAGATATTCGCAAATTGATGTGTTTACGGTTCATTCCCCTGAAGGTGGCTTGTTGCGAGATAGGGCATCCGCAATAACATTCCGGTTTCCTGGAATATGGAGAGATTGAATGGATGTGTTGAGTTCCTGGCAAAGTTGGAAGATGGCTGAGGTGATCTGGTGTAGGGTTCGAGAACGAGTTTCGCCTTCCTTGCGAATGTAGGCAACAACGGTTGTGTTGTCTGCCTGGACTTGGACTATTTTGTTTGCTACAAGGTGCCGAAAATGGTCGAGGGCGTTGTAGATGGCTTTCATTTCGAAAATGTTGATGTGATCCGAAGTGTTTGGGGGCCAGATGCCGGCAATCTCGTGATCCAGGAGGTGGGCACCCCATCCTGTTAAGGAGGCATCCGTGAGAAGCAGGAGGTCTGGGGTGGGGTCGTGGAGGGGTAGTTTTGGCGAGGTTGGCTTCGTTCATCCACCAATGTAGGCATTCCCATGGGAACTCTTCGTTTGTTGGTAGAGTTGTCCTGATTGTCGGGTGACAGGTGTCCCAGTGGTCGATTCGGTAATGGTGGAAGGGGCGAGTCATCCACCTGCCGTACGGGAGGAAGTTTGCCTTGGAATCGAGTTTCCCGATGAAGGAGTTCAGAGTTCTGAAAGAGTGGGATGGTGCCTTCAGTAGTTCCCGTCCGTGTAAGAGTAGGTCGGCTTTTCGTTCTGATGAGGGAGTGACAGTGCTTTTGATTAAGTTGAAATCTACTCCTAGGAAGGTGAATTGCTGGGAAGGTGTTAGTCTTGACTTCTTCCAGTTGATCCCCAATCCAAGGCTGTGGAGGAATCGGATTGTGAACATCTTGTTTCGAATGAGTTGTTGGGGATTTGGGTTGTTGAGGAGCCAGTTGTCCAGGAAGGCATTGGCAGTGATTTGGTGGCGATGGAGGTGGCCGAGAACGGGTTTCAGGACGGATGTGAAGATTCGGGGAGCGGCATTTAGTCCAAATGGTACAGTTTGGAATTCGTAAACTGTTTCTTGATAGAGAAAGTGAAAGTAGTGAAGAGATGCCGGGTGAAGTGGGACGTGAAGGTAGGCATCCTCCAGGTCTATTGAGATGGTCCAATCCATGCTCCTTAGGGAGAGTCGGATGGTTTCGAGAGTTTCCATTTTGAAGTGGCTGTTGTGCATGAATTGATTCGGTGGCTTTAGGTTGAAGATCATTCTGTTTCCACCTAACTTCTTTGGTCTGAGGAAGATGGAGCTGTAAAAGCCAGGTTTGGAGAGATCTGGGCAGATGCGAATGTCTTCCTTTGCGAGAAGTGTATCGATTTCTGAAGTGAGGGTGTCTGAAGGTTTTGTTGCAAATTCCCAGGGAGGAGAAGTTCGAAGGCGGGGAATGTTTGTGAATGAAGGATGAAAGCCATGAGAGATTATGGATAGGACTGTGGTGTCGGATGTGATGCGTTCCCAGGCTTGTTTGAAGAACCGGAGTCGACCGCCTACGGGTCTGTGGTAGGTGTAGTCATTGGCGTCGATGGGATTTGCTTCTGGAAGAAGATGCGGAATATCTGCTGCGATTGTCCGGTGTGGAGCCCCGTTGTATCCTTTTGTTGGTTTGGTTGTTTCTGCGAAAGGATTGGTTGCTGTCACGAAAGGAGTGCGAGTTGTCGTAGGAAGATTTGGGCCGAGTTTTGGCTGACTGTTGTGGAGGAGGGGCGGCCGTGTTTAGGCTGTGTTGAGCTTTCCGAAAGGGGTGGCTAGTAGTTGGTTTAGGTTTACGAGAAATGTCCAGATGAGGTGCCAAAGTTGGGACTAATCCTCTGAAGAGTGTCTCAGTTTCGTGAAGAGGAAGGTTGCGGAGGACATGCTTGGTTGAGGTGTTTAAGTTAGTCGTGGTGCCAAGAGCGATGTCCCGTAGAAGTAAGGTAGAGTTAATAGAGCCCTGGAGAACCAGTTGAAACTGTAAAAGGTGGCGAAGGACATTTTCTTGAACAGTTCAGAGATCAGCAGATGAAGGTGTTTGATATCACGTTCGCTGGATTCAACATGCGAGTCTCTCGCATAGAGCGTTAATGGCAGTAGCAAGGACGTCAGCTTGAGAGGCGGCACGAAGGCCAAGGCGAAGAATTCTGTCGTTTTCTTTAAGAACAGCAGTGGGAATTTCGGCACGTTTCGGGATGAACATGGCGGTTCCGAAATCCATCTTTGCTTCGGTTGCAAGGAATTCAGATTGATGATAGGTTTCAAACTGTCTTGGGTTTGCAGCGCCATCGCCGGAGGATTGGAAAAACCATGATTCACGGCCAGGGCGAGGAGGTGGTGGTTCCTTGTCTAATTGCAAGGGTTCACCTTTGCCTAATAAGGATCCGCCGTTCCTGAGTAAGGTGGTAAGAAGTGTAGTGGATTGGCCGATTCGGGCACGTTGTTTGTTGTTTCTTTCCCTGAGTCCAAAGCCAAAACCTGTTGTTAGTCCTCGGTTTACCGTAGAAGCAGGGGTCGGGTCAGGCTTGTAGAGGTAGTTGTCCGGGATGATGGCTTCCACAGCTCTGAGAAGGTCAAAAATCGGTATGGTTGAGGAATCAGTGTCGCCTTGAAGGGAGTCGTCATATGGGTCGAGTGGTTGACGCTCGAAGCTTACTTGTGGTTGATTGCGGTGGTGTGAGGCAAGTTCAGTCGATGAGTCAAGGCCGTCATCAGGACGCAGGACAGAATTGAGCAGGGTCTAAGGTCGAGTGAAGAGGAAATGCGTCTTTTCTTACTTGATAAGGGTGAAGTAGGAACGGGTGATTTCCGCTTTTGAGAGTCCTTGTCAGAGGATGTAATCCAGTCACGAACATAAGAAGCTTTATGCGTGGAAGGAGCAGGGTTGGATCCAGTCTTGTAGGAAAATTCCTTTTTGGCACGGTGTAAGAGGCGATGGATTTCATCTGGGGAAAGTACATCTTGGCGATGACTAGGTTGACGTGAGGCAACAGATGAGAGATCCAAAGGTCTGTGATCATGTAGTGAGGGTTCAGGGGAAGAAGACAATGATGATTGTAGACGTTGGCCAAATGGAACGGGTGAAGCAGTAGAGACGAGTGGAGCAGCAGACGTTGATGGTTGTGTGGGTGATGGTAAAACAACGATGCTGGGGTCTACAGGGACAGGGCTAGCCGGAGGCGATGAACAAGGTCGAACAGGAGGGTCCATTATGTTCGGCGAAAGTTCAGTGAAGTTTGCACGTTCGGCGAAGGCTTGTTGCGTTCGGCGAAGGTCGTGTATACGTTCGGCGAAGGTTTGATGCGTTCGGCGAAAGTTATGTGTTCGGCGAAGGCGTGCTCACGTTCGGCGAAGGCTTGCTTGTGTTCGGCGAAAGTTGAGCGTTCGGCGAAGGCTTGTTACGTTCGGCGAAGGCTTGCTTGCGTTCGGCGAAGGTGGAGCGTTCGGCGAAGGCTTGCTACGTTCGGTGAAAGCTTGTCCGTTCGGCGAAAGGGCGTTCGGCGAAGGTCAGCTTGATGGTGAAGTTTCTCTTCCCTTGAACTTGCGGTGAAGGTCGGGGAAGGTCTTCCTTGTTTGGATGTGTTTGGCGAACTTGTGGCTTGGGGACTTTCGGCGAACATCGGGCACTTTTGGTGGGCTGATGCAGCTGGAGAGGCAATCCGTCTTCGACGAGAGCTTGAGGAAAGTGATGGCCATCCGTCGATCGTCCCGAGCAATTTCCGTTGATATATTGGTATACAACTTCGTTATAAAACCGTGATTACCGGTATCACAATTTTCACTCTAAAGTAGAGTAAATATTCTAATGAAATAGGAACTTTTTAAAATACTGAAGCACGGCCTACATGTCCAGCTCTATGTTAGGGTCGCATCGTTGTTGCAGCAATTTTTTTTTTCTTTCGTGACAATGCTCAGTAGCTCTTCTCAGTAAGCTAGTCATTTTGAAATTAATCGATTAAGCATAGGCAGGGTGAGAAAAGTCCAGCTCGGTACTGCGTTAATTTGAATACTGTGCTTGTTTAGATAGAATATTTGCTAACAAACAATGTTACCTGGCTTAAGCACACTTTATTCATCTTCAGCCGGAGGGAATCAGCTTTGGGTGAACCATCGGGCAAGAATGGAATGTCCATACTGGGCGTCGCAATGTTTGCACTTGCAGTCATCAGAATTTCTCTCATCCGAGGTATTCCAAGTGTTACGTTCATCTCACCACGTCCAGCAAAATGGAAGGTGTTAAGCGTCATCTGGGTAGAGGGCTCACCGATTGACTACAAAAAGAATGACAACATTGAACATAACCAACTTTATAGATAATCATTCTAAAAAAGAAACTTTAACCTGTAAATTAGTTTTTACACATCCCAAAATACTTACCTTTTTTAAGTTAAGTTTTAGTGCTTTTCTGTCCTAACAACCTTTCAACTTTCATGTTAAGCAACCATGCTCTTCGCATTAGATCGAACGCAATGGCGAATCTCGTTCAACATCACGTTTCCATTTGGTGCAGTACTTACCGCTTCACAAGTCTGCGACTTTTAGAAAGCATGTGGCTGAATTAAAACTGAAAACTGCCAAAAAATTCATCTATTTGGACAATTTTTATGTAGAGGATGTTTGGAAAGAAAAGAAGAAAGACAAACTGCACAGCCAAGAGGTGAGAAATTGGCGGCAAACCGTGCGTTTCTTTTCCTGGAAAAACTTATTTTTTTATTTTTTAAAGAAACATTGGCAGGGACGTTACTTTACCGCGATAAAAATTTTCAAATTCCACGACGCGAACCGCGACAAAAAACAGAAAATAACGCGACAATTTTGGCAAATTCCGCGCTGAAAAATAAGTTTTTTTTTTACCTTCTGCATCATAAAAGACAAAGGCCACACAAATAAAAATAAATGTTTCTCAAGCACCGCCCACATCCTGTAAGACATCCTGTATTTTGGCTTTTTTGTTTTGCCAATTTTCAAAAAAAAAAAACTCGTGCTCATCGTGCATTTTAAATCCAACTTGTAGAATGAAGATTTTCAGAAGATTTAGTAAATAAAAATCAAATCCTCATCTTCATTTGGAAATTATTTGCCCAAGAAACAATTTTTTTTATTTTGTTTGGCCAAATATGCTTGGAACATTGGTATAAACAAACACATTTTTCACAAGCACTGAAAAATAGGCTTATAAGATGGTGGCCTTTATGATAGGTGTACCTTATTTTATTAGCACATGAAAAAAACTGTTCAACATTCCCATCATTTGGTATTAGGTCTCTTTATAGGCCTGTTTTTCAGTACTTTTTGAATCACCCTGTAGGCTAAGGTGCACAAGAAAGATGAGCTTAAATGATGTTAACACTTGAAAACTTTTTTATTTTAACGGTGCTCGTGGTCCAAACAGCCAATCTACAAACACTTATACGTTAACCCCATAACACTTATTGAAATATAAGCCAACTAAATATTTTAGAGATTTGGTGGACAAGTTATGGCGCTTGTCGGTTAAAATGTTGTTGTAGTGTGAAAAAGACCTTTCTACATCAACAGATGTGGCTGGTATGCACAACACTTTTACTGCAACTTGGTACAATTTAGGTACCCTGGATTTTAGAGAATTCCAGTAAGAAAATATGCCAAACTTAGTCACATCATTTTCTTCTTCACAGTCGTCTTCTGAAACGAATTCATCATCAGCACTGACACTGTCATCCGATTCGTCTACTTCACCTGCATTTGATTCTTCAAACATTTCTGTAGCTTCAGCAATCTCGCTCTCTTCAACTGCTACTTCCTCTGTCGATTCAACCGTGGGCTCTACAGTTGGCGGTGGATGGAGTTCGAGTGCATTTTTCCGGTAAATGGCCCACTCGTTTTCTGGAACATATTTTAGGTGCTTAAGCAGCTTCACATCGGCCCAGGTGGATGGAGTGCTGGCCACATTTCGTGGGTCGAGAAGGCGTGCACACTTGAATGTTTCCATTCCTGGTTGGTGTCCATTTACAACATATCGAACAAGTTTCTCCCTGCAGTTTTCTAATGCAGACTTAATTTCTGTGCCTACTCTTCGGCTGACACATGGTGAAAATCCCTCTTTTCTTACAAGCTGAATGTAGTCGTAGCCTAGCTTCGTCTCCAGCCAAGTCAGAAAATCTTCTGCTACTGTCAAGATGTGGTGTGCGCATGGCGTCCTGGACTGAAGCATGTTTACCACCTGAATATTTTTTTCAGACAGCACAGCGATGAACTTGAGCTTCAACTTTATCTCTCTTGCGTCGGCCTCATTTTCCATTAGTTCTAGGAGATACGAGCAATCTTTGCTATCCGTGTCTGCAACTTCTTGGATTAAAGAACCATAATGTTCAAAATATTCACTGTGTTGTTGAACAGCAACCAACCAGCTACTCCATCTAGTGATGATTGGGCAAGGAGCAGCTTTTGGACTGGTTACTCCACACGTCTTAAGATGTTCAATGTACAGCTGACGTCGTCGTCTCGAGTTTCTGAATAAGTTTTTCATGGCAGCTACAAATCTGTCTACATCGGGGAAGCTCTTGCGCCACGTTTCTGCAACTAAGTTGAAAATATGCGCCCAACATGTGACATGTTCAGCACCAGGGCTTAATGCTTTTATAACTTCAAATGCAGTTGCCATGTAGTTGACATTATCTGAAACGAATGCCGACACTTTTGGGTAGGGAATGTCATAATCCGTTATGGTTTTTATAACGGCACCTGCAACACTTGCTCCAGTGACTTCTTTTATTGGCTCACTAGTTAACAAGAATGGTGTCATGGAGCCATCTGCGTTAGCTGGAATAGCTATAACATTAAGTATAGCTCTAGTCTTGACGTCTGTTGATTCGTCTGCCAATATTGATATAGTTGGAGCAAGCTTTAGAATTTCCTTTATATTTTCTTTCATTTCGTCGTACACTGGTCCAAGCTTTTTTCGAAGCTGGCCACTTTTAGGTATAGCACCACCATTGCGCACGTGTTTCTGAATAAACCCGCGGAGTTGTTCATTGTTCACTTTATGCAAGGGAATATTTGCCGAACTAAATGCAACCAATAAATCACGCACAATTTCATCTCTGTCTTCTTTCGCGGTTTGTTGGACAGCAAACGAGGAGTGCAGTGTTTTTTGCAAGAAAATACCGGCCTTTTTGGTTCCACTCGACTTGGAGCTGGCAGCGGCACTTTTCTTTTTAAACTCAACTGACCTTTTTTTATGAATAGCGGTGGTTAAATGATGTCTCACGGTGCCTTTACGTCTATGATCCAACACAACTTGGCATGGTTTGCAGAATAGCTTTTCTCCATCCACGTATGTTTCCTCCGGGAAGTCTTTGTGACGTGAAATAGCCGAAACATTCCCCAAATGCATGGTATCGTGTGCTTGATGCTTTGATTTCGCCATTTTTTAATCGTTTTGACCTGCAGAACGCAGCCACCACATTTATCAGCAGCCTTCGGTTCACTTCCGGTCTCACGCGACTCGTTGCCGATCTCGCGCGCTTTACTTCCGGTTTCGCGCGCACCACTTCCGGTTTCGATTCGCAAGCAGGATGGCGGCTGCGCTAGCAGCAAATTGCGTTACGAAATTAATTTCAACGGCAATTTAGTTGAAATTTCGATAAAAAATTTCGGAAAACACGTAATTACACGAAAATTCAGGAATTCCACGACATTTCATGAAAAACACGAAAAAACACGACAATTTTTTGTACTCCTTAAGCTGCCAGGTACCCCACCCAACTGAAAGAAGTAGGAAAATACGCGATTTTAACAGCATGAAATTTTGCCACGAATCGTGGCATCGTGTTTAAGTAACGTCCCTGAACATTGGCAACGTTACCCGGCTTTTCCCCTCACTTATGGCGATGCCATCAGGGACCATTGTGTCCCTGGTAGGTCTAACCTTGGTGGTAAGGCATTCGTGACCCCAACCCACTACCATCAACCCTTCCTCTGCAGCCGAGCCACCATCCTTGTTTTAAACTTTTAACTGTTTAACTTTTATAATTTAAATTTTTTTATTTTTAACATCGGACAGCAGTCAGTGACCAGCCGATCCTTGTCGCTCCGGTTGCGTTTGCAACAAACCTATATTATTATTATTATAGGTTAGCACTTCATGAAAGCGAACTTGTCGGGGTTCTCTTTCACGCAGAGCTAATATCTTTGTGGAAAAGAAATGTACGCACATTTTAATATATACAAGTCCGATTCATGCTATCAGAATCAGATTGGTCGATACTGTTGGTGTTGATATTGGTCTCGCAACCAAAAAAATGGACATTGTACAGCCCTTGGAGTTAATGCCGTGGGGGGTGGGAAGGAGGATTTACACAGCAGAATTCAAATTTACATTAGAGTATTTTACCTGTTTCGATGAATTTTAAACTTCTTCCGACACAAGTTCCTTCAATCTTTGCTACTGGCTACTGAAGTGAGAGACCACAGATGCTGAGCTATTCTGTGTCTGCCAGATTTGGCTTATGTTTTCTCGAAACGTTCTATTTCCTCTTCACTGTAGATTAAACATATTTCACTACATGGGTTGGTTCGGAAATTACAGGAGAGGCAATTATAATGTTATTGTTCGGGGCAATCTGTCTTCAAGTGTAAGGCGCTTCCAGCACTTAGAACACGTGGACAAGCACCATCACCCGCGGAGCAGTCGAAATCGTTCTTTCTCCACTTGTGCCCTAACAAAACTGGTGGGGAATTATGAATTCATGGTCAACCCTTGCAGCAGTGGCGCCATCTAGTGGGAAGGAGCTTGTTTGGTTAACATTAAAGTGGAAGGGTTGTTAGGACAGAAAGCACTAACACCTAACTTTTAGCTCTAAGAAAGTTAAGTATTTTAGGAGAATAGCAAAAATAAAGCATTTTAAACCCATTCTGCCCGATTCAATTTGCAGTCTTTCAAAATATTTCAACCAACTAATGGAACCAGAATACATTCGAGAAAAAAAAAAGGACTTAATACTTCTCACAAATTTTTGAGTTCAAGGTAAGTCACGAGTGTAACAAAGGAGTACACTAGTGTTGGGCGGTACCAGAAATATTTCAGCTGGTGCCGGTACTCAGATTTCCCCGGTACTTATCAACGAGGCGGTACCTGGTATTATGGTGCTAACACCTATTTTAAATAATAAAAAAAATTTTGAATTTTTGTTTGTCCCTTCCAAACAAAATTCCTGCATATGTCACTGCACAACACGTTCGTCTTTGTCAAGCCACAGGAAAACGATTGGTTCGTATAGGTATGCAGATGTTTTAATTTGGCACTACGTCCCACTGATCTGTACAAGGTCAGCTCGGTTGCTTTGCATCGTGCATTTGTCGTTTTTTGCTCAGTTCGTGGGAAAGACAAAGGTGCACAAGCTGGTGTATGTAGGGGTGGGCAGGAGGCTGTGCAGTCATTAGGGGTATTTTGAGAGTCTCATAGTGAGTCTCATTAAGCACTAAGGGATTCTAAAATGCCCTTCGTGAAAATTCAGCCTCCTGCCCATCACCTGATAGGCCAACTTGTGCACCCATCTTTTTCCCATGAACTAAGTAAAAAATGGTCAACGCATGAGGCATGTGACCCAGATGGCCTTGTAAAGATCAGTAGAACAAATTCACAAATCAGCATACCAGCGTACGAACAGCAACCCGATGTAGTTTCCAAGTCATCTAATGATTTTCCTGCAGCCTGATGCAGCCTCATGTGTTGTGAACACTCTCCTTACAACTTCAATGTTCTTTGGTTCATTAACACTTCGCGAAAACAAAGATTATTGTGTGTGTATTTGAAGATTTGAACTCCGTAAAGTTCATAATAAATCATCGCATGGCATTTTTGAAATGCTGAAATTCAAACAAACTTAACACCCTACGCAGAATGATGTTTAGTTCGGTTTGTTAGCTTCGGTAGAGCCTTAATCAGAAATAATTAAAATGTAATTTTTCTGTCTTGTTTTTAAGACTATACCGTCTACTGTATATGTTTAATAAGGTGTGTACTAAATTCGCATAAATATAGTACATTAGATCGGCCTGCAGTGTCATTGGGGAAGCCTAAGTACAGTGAAACTTTGTTAACTCAAACTCTGTTAAGTAGCATCATCGTTAACTCACACAATTTTGTGTCGTTTGGTTGGCCCCAACCAATATTAACCCTCTTTATCTTAACCAATTTTCGCTTAACTCAAATTTCAGATGGCAATTTTGACACCACGCATTTTGTGCCACTCATACTGCAAAAATATGATAGCAGTTTTTCTAATGAACTACATGTAGTAGTATCGTTCTCTTTTTTAGGCTAGTTGTTGCACTGATTCGCACTTGGCAAAAGAATCTGATTGGCAGATGTACTCAAGACTCCCAAAGGCCAGTAGCTTGTACTGCATTTTTATGCCTCTAAGCTTAACTCAAACTGTAACACTAGTCTCGCTCGAGTTTGAATTAAAGGCGCCAGTTCACCATTTCGATAGCATTTTCCATATTCTAAACACAGCATCCACGTTCCAGATTCTCCGTCATTCAATAGGCTAATGTGGGTCACGTGATAACGTGTTAGTTTTGAAAATTTGCGGACCTGCAGCGAAGTGTTGTTCCTTTTTTAAATTTTCCGCTATTTTCTTTTTATATTGCTCGAAGATTCTACGGTGCTGCGTCTAGGAGTTGAAAAGGTGAAACTGCGCCTTTAAGAAGTTTTACTGTATTGACTTTAATTTGAAGTACAAACCTGTGCAGCAAGCAAACCAACAGCTTCCCCAGGTTCACAGTGGGACCGACTAACTTTCTGATACATCATCTGGCGAAAGTTCTTTGCAGACACTTTCTTCGAGTCGACATCATCATCATCATCATTAGCTACTTCTTTGGGACGGGAAGCCAAATAATTTTCTATTAACGAGTCAAGATGTTCCGATACGGAGCCGAAATTCAAATCCGGCCGATATGTGGCATTGATGGGGTCAGGGCGCTGTAGAGTTAAATCCTGGTACCTAGCAGGAAAAATTACGATAAATCCGATGCACAACATTAAAGGTCAAACACTGTCAAACATAACCCGGATAGCAAAAAGGCCTACTGCTCTGGTGTCGGGAAGTTACAACCTTTAGCATTGGTTTTATGTCTAAACTCAGGTTTGCAATAGCATCTATCGACACTAACAGCAATTACCAATTCTATCAAACCATATTAGACGAATCACGGTGCTCAAGTTCTCCCGTCTTCTATTAGATTTAACCTTTTAAAATCTCTAATACATTTCCATTCATAACCCACGTCAATGTAGTTAAAATGCAACTTAGAAAGACTAAATAATTCTACGAGAAAACATACTCTTTTAGCAGGAGAATTGTAATTAAAAGTATATTCCTCCCAGCGCCATTTTTCTCGATCTTCCCCATCAAGTACGGCCCCAAAGGTCTATTTTCTTACCGTTAGTCAATCCCTTGGTAAAAATCCGTTTTAAAATGTGGCATCTAGGAGACTTTCTGTTGAATAATTGTTAACTATATTTACTGTATCCTACACGTATATGATCCTTTGCGCGCCTACAATGACCTTGAAGTTTCATCTGTGTGTGTACATGTACTAATTTTAATCGTTTGCTAATAATTACTACGAGATCAAAAATCTAAAAGACTAATGCGGTAAAAATTAAAATTAATTATGCCAATAGATCGCGAAGAAGAATTATAATATGCTAGCTTATAAAATTATAGACTATGATTTTAAAATACGAAAATCATTCCGGTTTGTGACGACACAATCCGTAAGTTGATGCTTTTTCGTGTACTATTCCCAAAGCCAACCAAGACAGCACGACGGCTGGGGACGAAGCTGGAACAGATGCAAGGAGACTACAAGATGTTAAAGCCAAACCCGGACACGTCACCCGAGTCGTAGCAGTTAAATTGGATTTTGAAGTCAGAAACGTACATTAAAACGTCAGATGGGTTAATCGGGGTCGGGGGAGGGGGGGGGTTTAAGCATCCTATGTTGGTCAGTTTTACGCCATGTTTTGAGAATTAATTTCTGTTCCTTAGCTGAGTGAGACCAACAAATTTTGCAAGAGTCATCAACAAAATGTATTCTTCTACACTTACGACATCGCTGTGAATTTTCTGGTACTTGCAGGAGTTTTCAACGTCGTACAATAGCGCATATTCTTTACTTTACTTTATTACCTATGCCCTATGCCAATTGGCTGTGCAGCAAAAATGAGTTCAAGCACACAAAAAAAGATTTCAAGGTCTTCAGTCAAAATCAAACAAATACTATAGATTTGCAAATTGTTGACAGGCTGCAATGACTAAAGATTGAAAAAAATATACCGTAGTCCTCCTGTCTTCATCAGGCCACCACAAAGTAGTATGATGAGAAGCAGCGAATGCTACCTTGTAAATACGGGAGGCCAGAGTCGCGTCCTAGTCGTTTGCTATTTCTAACTAACGATCAATGCACGTCGGACAATGTAGATAATGTAAATAAGCGTTTTGTGGAGGCGTGATGAAGACAGGAGGACTATATTTTGGCAATGTAGATAATGTAAATAAGCTTCTTGTAGTGGTCTGAATTAAGACAAGAGGACTATATTTTTTCCATATTTAGTCATTGCAGCCTGTCGAACATTCGCAAATTATACCATTTCTTTGATTTTGAATTTGAGCACGATTTCGTGTGTTGGGAATTTTTCATACATTCAAAGTACGATTGTTCGACGACGAATCAGTTTTAATGAAACAATTTTTTTTTATATATTGTCTTATATTTTGGCCAATACGGTAAGAAAAAAAAACGAAACAGATTGCTGTCAAGCATACTTTCTCCCAAGACTACCAGAAATATCAAGGCTTGGAATTCCACTTTATACTTTCCGAATACAAGCACCACATATGGCTAGTTTGTGGCTTCCCACAAAACCACATGATCTTGACTTCTACGTATAATCTAAAATAATTATGAGATTACTCATTTTTTAGAAGTTCTTGCTTACATGATTTTGCTGTCTTCGTCCATCTCATTCCAAGAATTTTTCAAGTCATCATCATCCTTGTCTGGATTTTCCTTACAAAATTGCAAAAATGCTGAATCACGTTCAGGTGCTGGACTAGAACAACTCTTGGTCCATTTTTTTATCTGAAATGATGTATAATGTAAACCACAATCAGTAGGTGGTCAACAAACAGTAAACATGATAAAATAAAACTTAGAAAACATCGTGATGAAAGATAAAGTATGACTAGTGAAGAAGTGGTTGGTTATAGTGCTGCGAGCTAAAAGTAAGGTAATGCTCGAACCAAAAGAAATTGTACAATTTCACAGTACGACCCTCGCAAAGGTTGAGGTCACGGAACCCATTTGACTTCACATGGCAGCTGTCATCCTTCATTGTCACGTTTTAAAATACTTTTCCGGACAAAGCTGGGCAGACGAGGCACACCATAAAAATGCTTATCAAACACCCAGCCCTCTAAAATGCTTTACGGTCAAAATTGTGAAATAGCCGAAGTAATGGATTCCCCTTAAATCGTAGTTTTTATGCTAAAAATTAACTAAAATAGATTCCGGTAAATTTTCCAAAATCCAATTTTTTATTCCCTTAATTCATTGTTTTTTTGTGGCAAAATTAAAAGCTTCGCATATTTAACGAAACCAAATTTTTCTGCAAAACGATTCACGATCAGAAACTTCCGTGTGTTTGCGCCGCCATTTTCTAGAAGTTTGTTCCAAGGGATTTTCCAAAATCCAATTTTTAATTCCCTTAATTCATTGTTTTTTTGTTGCAAAATTAAAAGCTTCGTATATTTAACGAAACCAAATTTTTCTCCAACACGATTCACGATCAGGAACTTCCGTGTGTTTGCGCCGCCATTTTCTAGAAGTTTGTTCCAAGCCGGAAGTTGGCATCAGGACACGTGGATCAGTCTCTCCAGGACAGAAGGTGAGCACGTTTGCTGCAATTTCAGCACCACCAATGCTGCAGCTACGTAGGATTGTGCGGTTAGAAATTAGTTACTGTGAGGAGTTTTTTTTGGAGGAGTGATGTTGTAATAAACTAAATTTTTGAATAAGTGAGAATAAAGGCATTGTGCTATGCTATATTGACTCCAGATCAGGTTACTGACTGTTCGCACAGTCACCAACTTTTCCGTGATGGCGTCAACACCCTCCCTGGACAGATGAAGTAACGTTAGAAAATGGGTTAATGCCCTCCCGCAATTTTTGCCATATTAACTGCATACGCCATGGGCATTAGCAATTTACAGTAATACCCTCTTCTTGTGGGAGTTTTATTACGAACAACTTTCCACATTGAGAGAATGTGTCTTTACTAAATACACGACAAAATTAGATATGCATCGATGGTGGCATCGGACATCAACCTTTACAGTATTGGGCACATCAGCCATCGGAACATTGTGATAGGTTTTGGGCAGATGTTAAAATATCGGAAATGTCCAATTTCATTAGTGTATTGGATTTCGTGACAGATGTACTTAAAATTAAAAGTCCAGTTTCTGGGCACTAAATTTTTAGCCTACAGATATTTTAGGGTTTAATTTGTGAAAGCCTGATAATTATTTTTGATTCCATGATGGTAACTTCAGTTTTGCTTTTATAAACATCGGTGTACTAGATGTCGGAATCAGGTTTCGGCTGATGTTTTTTCAACAATGAAATTGCACATAAGAATCAGCATTTTATGACACCAGTGCATCCAAGACAAAATATTTTTAGTGTACGATTTAGCCTATAGCAACTTGTGTATATTGATTAAATATTTATTTAAAGCTTTTAATACAGATGCTCTGATGATGGCTTCTACTCGTCTGCTGAAAATACCTGTACTTCGACCTTGACAACGCTGAATCCTTTTCACTGAATCAATCGATCGAAATGTACACAATAGTTCAATTTTATTTGTTCAATTTATGCACTCTGTATAAGGAATTTTGAAATCACTTCACTCGTAGTTTGCTGTAAAGAAACCTTCTGTATTAAGAACTCTCTGTGTAAATAACATTTTGGTGCTCTACGTTGTTCATTATAAAAAACATGCAACTGCACGTAATTTCTTGACAGATGGGCCAAGTGTAAATTCCTGAACACAAAATCTTTGCAACACAGAAATTTTGGATTTATTTGTAATATCCTCATAATTATTTTTGATTCAATGAAAATTGTAACTTAGTTTCACTTTTACGTTCTTAAACAACGTACCACTAGATATCGGAATCAAACATCGGCCAATGCTTTTTTTTCAACATCAACATCTGAATCAGCATTTTGTCTCACTGGTGCAGGTTTAGTCATTAATACCAACATCGATCGACTACTGCAGTTCTTGGCTATGACTAAGTAATCTTCATAGCATGTTCGAGAAATATTTATTACAGCCTACGAAATGGCTCAGATGACACGGGCAGCTCTGCACTGAACCGGAGTTTGTTGATTCGAGTCCCTGTCACGCCATCTCAATAAGTCCAAAATAAACGCTTATTGTTTCATATAAATTTTCAGCGTACGTTTTTTGCTATTGCGGCAACGCATTTCCATACTACTATATGATTTACAGCTAGCTATGTGTGTACACTGACTGAACATAGCCAGTAACTAGTAACACAACAAAAATAACAGTTTACTCTCCGAGTATGGTAGTCGAGATGGCTTACAAAGAAATTCAAGGAACAATGGAAAAGGTTCCTTACAACTGAAAATTCTTAATATGCGAAAGAACATAGCACTATACAAGCTAGAACGGTTGTTGAAAATCTATTCTTTAAAAGCAATAATTCATTAAAACAGTTTTTTATAATCGGTGTCCACTGCATGAACTGTTGATCCTAATGTGACTGTAAATACAGTATGACTACATCATACTGCAATATGCGCGAGGTGCGCCACACATTTTATAGTGTCGTAAGATTCAGTAAATACAGAGTAAATGCATTTTTGGTAATGAATAGAAGAGTCACTGAAGTCACTTACCTTTTTCCTCCTCCTTTTGATCTCTTTTAGGCGCTTCTTATTCGCAGTAATTTCAAGTTGTTTTTCATCCAAAATGGCTGCGTAGTTAGTTGCCAAAAAGGGTAACTGTTCTTTCCTTAGAAATGGCACTTTCTGGATGTCAAGACCGTCCTCCCCATACAAAAACTGCAACAAAACAACAAAAACAAATTAATTGTAATTCAAACTACAGATTACACTGACGAGGGAACCTTACTGAAACTGCAGCGTCATAGGAGACTCGAAAAACATCGCTGCAATTCATACTGTGAAAATATCGATCCGGTGTAATTCATACTATGAAAAGATCGATCCGTTATAAAAACACTACGAAATTCGCTAAAATTCACAACACGGACTCATTCTCAGTCCAAATTTTCGATACCACCCAGATATCTTCGTCAGGTCTCGAGGATTTTTCTGCTTTCTAATTCAACTACATCGTTGTTTACAACGTTGTTTACTTCGTCGTCTGCTTTGCACACTTTTGCATTCGAATTCGACCACGACCGCAGCCTTCTGTATTTTTGCAGCTCAATAAATACGGGAGGCTGCGGTCACGATCGAATCGAATGCAAAAGTGTGCAAAGCAGACGACGAAGTAAACAACATGGTAACAACGATGTAGTTGAAGTAGAAAGCAGAAAAATCCTTGAAAATCCTTGAAATTTTGTAGTGTTTTTATAACATAGGAGACTCTTATCCAAATCCATAACGCGATCTATTTGGACACATTTTGATGTTTCAATACATCGTTTGAACAGTTTTAGTGTTCCGTACAGCCGAAACTGCTGAGAATGAGAAATCTATTACGACGACTTTGGCCGTCGCTTTTTAATTCGACGTGTCACACGTCGAATTAATTCGGTTGTGGCCAAAACATTGGGGTAGCCGATTTACGTCAGCGACATCTCCTCAAAAACCAGACACATTTGTTCAATTCTGATCCGACGAAATTCAAGTATGTGGGAGGGTGAATTGCAGTGCGCCAGCACACAAGGTATTATGCTCTAGTTAATTTAGTTAGGCCGGTTTTAGTTCGCTAACCTCTAAAAAGGTCTCCGAGCGAAAAACCGTCGTCGAATAGTACACAATCAGTGGCTGACGTCAGCGCTTCCTCAGCGTAAAGGTGTGCGCTCAATGCCGATCATACGAAAAATTACGGCGTGTAACTGCGCATTTCGGCAAGTCAGCTCTTCAACATTGCGATCGGTTAGAGGCTATCGTGTACGTTGAGATGGCTCATATCGTATGGCGCAGAACAACACAAAGTGAGTCATCACTTACCTTTGCGGTGATCTGGATGGTACACCGAATTTCTATGATTGAATCTGGACGATACAATGAATGCGATGCTCGTATAAGACTTTTTATGTTAATTCCTGCACCATCCTCGCTGCTTTTCGGGTGCGATATATTACAGTATTTTATTACGCATATTTGTGGTGTTGTTTCCTATTGAATGAGTGAGCAAAGCGAATGATGTCCTGTTTTCACAGTGGCGGACTGGCGAGAGGGAGGGAAGGGCGGGATATTCCTAATGGCCTCTGACTTTCAGATTTTTTTTAAATCCGTAACAGGAAGACTTACGTAAGTTTTATTGGTTCGACATTAGTTTTAACCACAGATTTAAAATTACAAATAATTGTGACGTACTCAGGGAGTAGACGATTGAAATCAAGAATAATCTTA